>JAFEMH010003069.1:0-291788 GCA_022495995.1 Adenophora triphylla var. japonica
TTTCTTTGCACAAATATATCACGAAAAATGTGCATTCAATACTTTTTCCCAAGCCCATCTTTTCATTATATAACATGACCCTTTTCTTTCTTTTCATGATCACTTTTCACTCAACCCTTTGATTTTCCAAACAGCACCCAAACATTTCCTAGTTTCACTTTCTTGAAAAGGTAAGAAAATAGTGTATAATTTCACTTCAGTCCCTGTACTTATAAAACACTAGAATACAAATTAAATTCCCAAGGTTTCGAACAGAAAATAAGCTAGGAGCATATCTTTTGGATGGATAAAACCACATCCATCACCCTCCGATGTGAGAGTAAATATTTACGTTTAGAGAGAGAAATCAATTGACAAAAGTTTAGAGTCAAAGGATATGTTACCAAAATAATGTGAATTATGGCTTATATTTATAGGCATAACATTGTAGAGTCCATGTTAAGTAGGAATTTGTGTGTGAGCAGGTTTCAATCCTAAGAGGATTATAACTACTCACAATCATTGTTTGAGTTGTACTAGGTAATATTATTCTGCATGTGCGCCTCACAAACATGCTACTCGGCATATGATGCTTGGTCGGCCTAAGCTGATGCCGAGGAAGAGAGTGGTAAGGATGGGGAAGCCCATTTCCTTGCTTTGTTGATAACCGAAGAGTGGTTCCTCGTCTTCTAATGAGGCCTAGGTCGGCCTTGCTGGATGCCTTGCTCGGCGTATGAGAGTTGTGCCTCATCGACATGTTTAATTGATGTGCCTTAGTCATTATTCACTCTGCTATATCTAGGTCGACATAGTGGGAATGACGAGGAAGCATGAAGAGCAAAGGTAGGGAAGGCCCACTCCCTTTATCG
Organism: Adenophora triphylla var. japonica; assembly: GCA_022495995.1. Lineage (NCBI taxonomy): Eukaryota > Viridiplantae > Streptophyta > Magnoliopsida > Asterales > Campanulaceae > Adenophora > Adenophora triphylla. Next base: position 849 of record JAFEMH010003069.1, read on the forward strand.
TAATTGATTCTTGCATGGATTATATTTTGGGCCCAATCCATTGGCCTTTGCTCGGCCATGATCCACGTTCGTACCTCAATTTATACCGTTCAGTGGCCCCCGACTTCCTATCTCGGCTATAACGAGGAGGAAGTGGTGCTCTACCTCGGCTTAAATGGATACGAACGGGTTTTCACGATTTACGAGACACTTCAATTCAATTACGCCAATTAAATAGATAATGATGGGAGTAATTAGCGAGTTCTGAACATTCACATTGGGAACCCTCTAGAGCATTTATGGTGAGGAAGCGACAGCGCCTTTAAATCGGTTTTTGACCCATGCCCATTTAGATCTAGGTATAAAAACCAAAACCCACCTCCTTTCTACTCATTTATCACCGTTTGCCATTGAGAGAGTATTATAAGCTTTGAAAAACCGCAATTCACTCTTGAGTTCTTGATTTCGTGTTTGATTTCTATCCATTGTGCTTGATTCGTTCGTGCTTCTTTACATCAACCTTCTATTTAGGTTTAATTTCTTCACATTTACCTTTATTTCCTCGTATTTTAGGGTTTTTGGTGTTGTTGTTATTGACGTGTTCTTGAGCTGCCATTGTTGTACTTGTTTGAAGTTTTTTCTTGAGTTTGTTCTTGAGTGGTTTCTTGTGCCTTCCTCGTCCTTAGAGATGGCAAGAACATGGAGAAGTAACCCCCATGCCTGAAATTACCCGAATTCGGCTCGCGCGCGGGCTCCGATATCTCGCATTTGTTTCGTTGGTTGATGGAGGTGTCTCGCTGTGTTTTTTGCTTTGTAGAGTCGCCACGCCGTTTTGATTTAGCCCAAAACATTGATAAAAGGCATCAGTTTAAAAAATGTTTTTGTGCGATGAGATTTTTGAGTTCGGAGGTCAGGTTACTCCTCGGGAAGAGAATATTAGAATATTAGAGATCACCCGAGCCGCCTCGTAAAAACGAGTCTTTCGGTACCCCTTCTTTCTTTAAATGTTGTGTGTGTATGTGCTTTTAAAAATGCATGATGTATCGGATGTCTACATTGTACACTACGTATTGAAATGTATTGAAATAATGTAGGAAGGAAGCCTTACCAATGTTCAAGCTGATGAAGAAGAATGCCGACATCAAATGGGACTCCGAGTGTCAGACAGCTTTCGAAAAAATCAAGACATACTTGGTGAATCCCCTAATCATGTGCCCGCCACATGAAGCTAAGCCACTCCTCCCGTACTAACAGTAACAGACACGTCAATTGGAGAAATGTTGGCACAAGAACAGAAAGATTCCAAAGTTGAGCATGAAATCTACTTCGTAAGCCGAAAGCTTCAGGGAAGTGAACTCAGCTACTCAGCATTAGATAAAACTTGTACTGCCTTGGTATGGGTAGTCGAGAAACTGAAACACTACATGCAGTCATATTCAGTGCTCCTGGTCTCTAAGATGGACCCCGTCAGATATCTCTTCGACAAGCCATCTCTGTTAATGAGACTAGCCAAGTGGTCATTCTTCCTGGCTGAGTTCGACATCAAGTACATGGTCAGAAAATCAACAAAGGGCAGAGTAATGGCAGATCAGCTGGCAGACTTCCCAAGCAGTGAACCCAAGGGTCCTGATCCGCAGTTTCTGGATGATGGGATCTTTTCACTCGACAGCGCAAACCGCTGGCAACTCTTCTTCGATGGGGCAGCCAACAAGAAGGGAAATGGTATTGGAATGCTTTTGGTCGATCCTAAAGACGAGCACACTCCCATAGCCATTAAACTGAATTTTGAAGCAACCAATAATGCATCAGTGTATGAAGCTTGCGCAGCTGGCCTAGAAGCCGCTCTTGAGCGCAACATCTCAGAACTGGAAGTATACGGAGACTCAGCATTGATCATCAATCAAGTGTCCAACAAATGGAAGACGATAGATTCTGGCCTCCAGAAGTACCACACGTACATGGAGGAGCTCATTGCTCATTTCAAGGACATCTCTTTCCATTATTTGCCAAGAGATAAGAACCGCTTCGCAGATGCCCTGGCTACCCTAGCATCTCTTGTCGAAATTCCCAAAGGGAAATCAGTAAAACCCCTCAGAATAGGCAGACGGGAAACACCCGCCTACTGCTGTGAGATCGAAGTTGAACATGAACCGATCGATGAACCCTGGTACAATCAAATCTACCAGTACCTCCAAAACGGAGAAGCTTCCTTCACAAATGAAGATGAAAAATACAAAGAAGGAATCAAAGCCAAAAACATGATGGCACTAAAACGCCTGGCATCCCATTTCGTCATTCTGGGGGGTATGTTGTACAAGAAATGCCACCAAGGACCACTCCTCCGGTGTGTAAATAAAGAAAAAGCCACCGAGCTATTGAACGAAGTTCAAAACGGAACCTGCGGTCCACACATGAACGTCAGAGCATTGACGCAGATCATCCTCCGTATGGGTTACTATTGGGTATCGATGGAAATAGACTGCATCCAGTTTGTCAGAAGCTGCAACAAGTGTCAACGGTTCTCCAACCACAATCACATCCCTCCTCACGAGCTCTATTGCATGACTACGCTATGGCCTTTCGCCACATGGGGAATCGACTTCATCGGCAAAATCACTCCGCCAGGGAGCAATGGTCACGAGTTCATATTAGTCGCAGTCACTACTTCACCAAATGGGTAGAAGCCAGATCATACAAAGTACTGAATTCTAAAAAGGTGGTCGAGTTCATCAAAGGGAACATCATGTGCAGATATGGGGTGCCCAACAAGATCATATCCGACAATGGGACCCACTATGAAGGAGATTGTGGCCAACTGTTGACCGAGTTCAGAGTTACGCGCCACAAGTCTTCTCCCTATAGACCACAAACTAATGGTGCAGCAGAGGCAGCAAACAAGACTCTCGCAATGATAATCAGAAAAATGACCATCAGAGGTCGGGATTGGCCTGAGAAGCTACATCTAGCGCTATGGGGATACATAACATTAGTCAGAACTGCCACAGGGGAGACCCCTTTCATTAACCCCGTGAACGAAAGCAAGCTCCGCAGATAATTCATTTGAGGAAGAGCACGAGTCAACTCTCCTTCCCCATACTCCACCCCTCAGTAAAATTAAAGTGCTAAAAGAGTAATACCCAACTGGATACATTCCCGATAATGATCCAGGTAAAAAACAGGGTCGCACTTCTTTTGTCTCTGTTTTTCTCAAATATCACCTAAAGTGTCGAACTACGGTGACCTGAGCCCCTTAGTCCAATTGTAAAAGGGGAACGTAGGCAGCCATCATTGGTTCGGTCTAATTAACAAAAAAAAAACAAATAACCACCAATTGCTTGTGTTTCGAAAAACTCTTTAAATTAACCTACAGATTAATAAATGTTAAAACAATCTTTGATGAGTTCAAGCACGGTCAACTCTTGACTCGCTGCACGCTAACAAAACAACAATAAAACATTAATCAATTAATGTGTCTGCAATGACAGTGGGTGGATACTCCGGACAGCAAGGTCAACCTAGTCCCCTGTACTTGGTCCTTCATCCTTCTTCCCCTTCCCTTTTCCACGGCGAGTATTCTTCACCTTCACACGGAATATTCCCGTAGTCCTTCTACCTGGCTCTGGGACCCTTCCTAACGTCTCCGTCAAACCGGTAGCTGCCAACACAGCCCTTTCCCTAGCTCTATCATGAGCTGCCTCTCTCCGAGTCATTATGACCATGCTCTGATCGGCCGCCCGACTAGCATTGGCCTCATAATCAGCCATGTCATCCCCAGTACGATCCTGAGGGTTAGCCGCCGCTTTGGCCCTCCTCAAAGTCGAGCCGTCAGGGTAATTAAGGCCCAACAGCTCCCTTCGTCTCCACAAAATGGCCATTTATGTCTCCCCATATACTCCTCATACCAGTTCAAATACTGCGTAGACAGAACAATGCCCCCTCTCCGGTGAAAGAGAACCCTGGCAGAAAAGGACGTATGTTGCCACAGCCGCGTGAGAAGCAATAGCGTCGAAGGATCTTCCATCAGAAGAGATCCCACCTCGAAGGTAAGATGACCCAAACTCCGTTGATCGGCACTCGGCTCCAAATTCTCGAATCGTCAGCTACAGACCAATGATGGAATGTCGAAAGATGTCTGGGACACTCCCGACACTCTGACAACAAGAAGACCCTCCTGAGCGGTCCGACAAGTTTGTAACTTCCAATGAGGAACCCACCATCGCAAATGATGCGTGCGGAGTCTGGCCATCCAGAGCTCCAGTTCAGCCTGATCGCCCCCTATCACCAAAGGACGTCGAGAAAAGGACCAGGGGTCACATGATGCTGGCAACTCGGGCACCATTTGCAATCGCTCCCTCAACCACAGAGTGAGCATAGCGGGACTCCTCCCCATATGTATCGGCTGCCGGTCGCCATCCGACCTATGCCAAGGAATGTCTCGCCCAGGATCAAAGGCACAATGTCTCCCCCGTTTCGGCACTGCCTCACCAGGTCCAGTACACTGTGATGGCACACACCCAGGGACGTGAACATAAATATAGTGGCAGTTGTGCACAGATCAAAAGCGTCCCACGCGAAAACGCTCCCCTCAACACCGGCAAATTTATCGGGCAGCCCTAAAATGTCAACATAATCTGTGTTCGGTATTAGCATCATGAATGCTTCTTCCGCTGAGATACCAAGCAAAGACACTAACTTCTCAACGGTGGCCAGGCCGCCCGTCAAAGGAAGAACTAGTTGCTCCATCTCAGATTCTCCAAGTATGGCCCAAAAATCTTCAAACGTGGGCATAATCTCGTTGTACGAAAAGTTGTACACGTGCCTCCTTACGTCCCAGAAGCGAGCCGCTGCTCTCAAGAGATCCCAATTTGGCATGAGCTCCTTCAAAGCCCAAACCGCTTCCATCCCGTAACAACCCTCGAAAAACCCTTGCTTTGCCTCGTGTGGTGCCCTACCCACGACTGGAAATTATCCAAATATCGCTCTTGCATCTGAGACGATAACCTGTGAAATGGAGCCATGAAAAGAACAAAGGAAACCTTCAAGAATTTAGAGAGAAATTCAGTGTTTGATCAAAAGCAAACGTGATGTTTTCAGAATTGCAGAAACTGGACTGCAATTTAAAACAAACTGGAATTGAAGCCCAGTCCGGCCGGAATGTTTTTCAAGTTGGCTTGGTCAACTCTACAGCCAGCTGCCTCAAACTCAGGAACATTTCCAAACCACATCCTGTTCAAGCCTTGTTTAAACTACGTGCATCCATAGTTTAAATCATCCACTGCTGACACCGCATCCGCCCCGGGCTCGTGCAACAGTGCAATTAATTAAATAACAGTGCATATAGATATAAATTTTGACCAGTTCAAATTTTATGCATGTCTCATTATTATTTATTTTTGATCAACCTACTTGCTTATTTGCCAAAAATAAAGGAAGGTAATCACAAAATAAATATTTAAAACACAAGGTTTCGCCTCAAAGACCCTTTCAAGTACCAATCAAATTGTTAAGGCAATACACACTTTTGTCTAAAAATAAATCAAAAGAGGACTACTCTGAGTCCTGCTCGTTATCCGAGCACTCGAAATACTTCCCCGCCGCAGCCGGATCCACAGAGGACAGGTAATCTTCAAATTCCTCAAGGCGGGAATACGAGAAAGGCCGCCTCCGCGCCTGTGTCCCCGAGGACTCTCCTCGTTCATGTCCCAAATATGAAGAGTGACGAGCTCCGAACCCCGCCGTCTCACCAGGGAACTGGCCAAACCCCTGCGTAAAATCTGCCCCGCCAGTCGTGGAGGCAGATGAGTCTCTCGCCACAGACAGCCTAGACGGCATCGGCTCATGCACAGCCGCACTCCTCCGAGAACTACACCGCAGGAACTCCACAAGTCTCCTGTCATAGTTGGCTATCCCATCCATATGCCTCATGACCTGGTTGTAAGTACGGTCAGACACCTGTAAATCAGGAAAGCCGTCAAAAGACAAACAGACAGCACAGATGCAACATTTGCAGAATGCTACTATCAAGTACAGGAAATCATATCAAAACACTCACCAAAGCATTGGGATCCAATCTGTACCGAGGCCTCGTCTCCTCCAGAATAGGGATCACCAATCGCCTGCGAGAACCATCAGGCCCCTCATACGCCAGTCGAGCGTGAGGGAGCGGGTAGTCCCGGGGATATGCAGGGCCCTCGCCCTCCCTGTGCAGCACCTGCGGGCTCCTTAGCCTCATCCTCAAGAAAATGTCATAGTCGGCATCCTCTATGATAAACTCAGCATAAGACACGCCCTGTCTGTACCGCTGCAAATCCTCCATCGGTATCAGCAAAGGATACTGCATGTGTGGAGGCGGGTCCATCGGAACTAAAGGAATGGACCCCGGACCATGCTGATAGGTTACCCTCTCACCCAAATACATCGCGTCACAATGAAGCCCCACCAGCAGCTTCCGCCGACGTGTAACGTCCCTAGCAGCCTGAACCACAAAGGCATCAATCCGGCTCCACCAAGTCAGCTGGATCCGCGGAGAAAACTCTCGGCTCATGGCCAGAGACACCTCCTCATAAGTCAGCCGAGTGCCCTCCCTCGACTTCGTCGGCTTCTTTGCCACCTTCTGCCAAATCAACATGGCAGGGAACAAGGACGCATACTCCTCCCTAGTCTCCCACCTATGCGGGTGGAACACCTCCGCGGGTGGAACACCTCCAAGAACCACACGTGTCAAACACATGGAAAGTTATGTTAGCTACAAAGCAGATACATACGAGTACAAATGAGACAAGGAAGAGAAAAAATAATGGAACTTACATCCAAGGCAAACACAAAACAGCCCATAGTGTTCTCCTCTCCCCGCGAGAACCTATCTGAAGCATGGTAGAGCTCAGCCAGACCATCTTCCCCCCATGAAAACCCTCTCACAGAATCCAGATCAGTCAGTGAGCCTAGCAGAGGAAAGTGACATGATGTGTCAGCAGTGGGAAATAGGGTAGCTGACAAAGCGAACCATAAGAACCCTCGAGCCAGGCGCTCTGCTGTCATCCTCAGGGACCCCGCCAAATATTCCTCAATGCCCCTACTCAGATGAGCCTCCATCGGCCCGTACCGAATACCCAAGCCCCTGGTATCGGTAATATCAAAACTGAGCAGCTCCGACAACTGCTCTGGGGTGTAGCCATCCACCCACACAAGTGTGTTGCCTCAGAATGGCAACCCGGTAATTGCCGCGAAATTAGTGGGAGTCACGGTCGCTTCCCCCACCTAAAATGGAACATGTGGGTCGTTTCCCACCAGTCCTCGCTCAAAGCGACATTTAAAACCCTCGCCCTCTATGTCTAAGCCACTGCGGCTACTGCGTTGATAAATCCTGCCAAGCTGGAGTCAACCACAAACTGCCGTGGACTCCTCTCTCCGTCCCGAGCCTCATCCGGGAGCATCTCCCACAGCGCTCAAACCGCCTCAGAGGCTTCCCTGCTCTTCAAATTACGAACATTAACCGGCCCTCGCCCCTGCAGGTGAACACGGCAAAAATACATTACTACAGAAACAACATCTACAGAATGCACAAACGCATATCGAAATGATGGAACACAGATATGGCTATTTTCTCCTAAGATATTCCTGCCCCAGTCAGAATATTCACGGTTCAAACTTTCAAAACATTTCGAAAACTCCGTCAAAATCGGAACTTTCAAAACATTTCGAAAACTCCGTCGAATTCGGAACTTTCAAAACATTTCGAAAAATTCGTCGAATTAGAAACTTTCAAAACATTTCGAAAACTCCGTCGAAATCGGAACATTCAAAACATTTCGAAAACTCCGTCGAAATCGGAACTTTCAAAACATTTCGAAAACTCCGCCGAATTCGAAACTTTCAAAACTGAAATTGTCTATGGCTTGGAACTTGTGAGGCGAAACTCACAAGGTGAGATGAAACTCACGAGTGTTATCTTTAGTGTTGATGACACTAACAACAACACATTCACCAATTCTAGAAAAACACAAATCAATAGAAATAAATATAAATTGCAGCGGAAGAATTAAAGCAATACACAAGAATATAATTTTTATCAAGTTATATAAATATATAACTTGATGGGTGCCAAGAAGGCAAGACCTTTCTATTAATAATATGAATTCAATACAAGGTCAAAGAAGTTCCTTAATGATAAACGAACCCTGATATAAGGAACAACATACAGGAATTCTCTCAGAAAATAAACACTCAAAAACCTCACAAAAATATAAAAATCTATTTGAAATATTCGAGTGTTGGATAAAGTGTTGCCGACACTGAATGGCAACACTTGAGAGCAGAATTCTACTTTCTTGTGCAGATTTGCGTTTTCTGAATTGGATGATCTTCAATGAAGATCCACTGCACTATTTATAGGCCACAAAGTCTTGGAGCCTACTCAAATGATCAGCTAACAGCTTGGAGTTTGTTTCCTCCATTTATGCCACTCGCCTCTTTTGTAGGAGACCTAGTCTTCTCTTGCTTGTACCTCTTAGCTTTGGTTGCTTTGTACTCTGACTTGTTCTCCCCCAGAATAGCTGAATAAAATATCTCCTGGCTTGGTCATCAATTAAACAAATAAACACATGTTTATTTGTTAACTTCTTCTCCTCTTCGTGATTAACGCACAGGCGGTCTCGTTGCTGATTTCAAGCTCATTTTAAGGTGACTAACTACTGTTATATAAACATTAATTTACCCATTAATCTTTGTGAAAAATACAGTAACTAACTCAGTGTCGCCAATTCCAAATGGCAACACTTTTGGCAACACCAGTGGCAACACTGGTTTGCAACACTTGGGATGACATTCATGGCAACACATGATCTTAACATTAACAATCTCCCCCATAGTTACTGATTTCTTCACAAAATACCAATGTGATGATCTTTTAAAAAAAACAGTTAGTCAAACTTAACTAAAACCAAAAAATGCCACGAGATTTTAATAGCGGCAACATAAACCTTCAGGCAATGTTATGAAAATATTTTTTCAATCCAAGTACCACACTCATACGAATGTCAACATCAACCTTTAGGCAAATGAAGTATCAAAATCTCACAAAAATAAAAATCTCCCCCTTAATACGAAATTTAATAACTAAAGAAAATAATTATTAAATTCTAAACAACCATCCAACCATAAACAAAAACCATCCATCTATGTTTGAAGAAAATTCCAGCCGAAACAAAGAAAAAAAAACAGAAATTAAAATTGTTTAATCATTACAAACCAAAATAAAAACAAGGAAATTGTTTTTGTTACCAAACCACCAAAATCAATAACCATTCGAACCAACCACCTTCAACCTGCATTTTCAGCTCCTTCACCTCCCTCTGTTGTACCACTTGGTCCAGCTCCATCTCCAGCTTCATCATCATGCCTTGGTGGCTTATCTCCCCCTATTTTGGAAGAAATTAAATCCACCATTTTCATCATGTCAGTGCGCATATCCAACCATCCCTGAATTACTGAGTCAATGTGCTTCACTTGACCATTGAAAAAATTTAGAATCATAGCAGCATCAACCATAACAGGAGCAGTGTTGCCAGTTTCAGGGGCGACACTTGGGGCGACACTGGTAGCAGGGGCAGCAATTGGAGGAGCATTAGTAACCAAAACCCAAGGTAAATCCCTGTGCCTATCACCTTCAGTAAAATGCTTGGTAATTCTGTAGTAAACAGGCCTCTCAGAGATAGTATCAGCATTCCAAGGTTTAAGGTTTTGGTACATTAGGACTTGGAAAATAAGGGAAGGAAAAATGAAGGAGGAGGTCTTTTTCTTCTTAGCCCATGCAGCAAGGTGATTGAATACAAGTCTCCCAAAATTCAGTCTTTGTTTCTTTCCTAGTTTATACAACAAATTGGCTTGCTAAAAAGTTACGGTATTCTCATTTGCCGTGGGAAGCCAATTCGTTATACATATCTTGTGTAGCACGCTAAACAAAGAAGTGAGATAGGTAGACTTAAAATGATCAGACCAAATGGTAATTTCCCTCCAGTTAAAAAGGTGGCTAAGGCATTAGGATCATATTCCAAACTCTCATCTTCGACATTAGGGAGGCCGAATGCCTTGTTGATGATCAAGGGATTAAAATCATAGATATTGCCCCTAACAAAGATCTTTCCATAATGAGGGGTATTCCTATCATCAATATTATCCCTAAGATGAGAATAAAAGTTCCTAACCACACTCTCAATATAGGAAGACACTTTTACCACCGTAGGTAGAAAATTTCTATCTTCCAAAAACTGGTACACTCCTAACTCCTTAAATTGAGTCACATACATATTCTTTTCATTCAGAATTTTCTTCTCAGAATCTTCAACAAACTTATCTAAATTTGTTTCACCATAAAATTCATCCGAAAGAAAAGGACGTTCATAAAATCCAAAAGACTCATAATCTGACTTTGTATCCTGAGAGGGATTAGGAGAGTGTACCTCAGGCCATGAAATAGAAGAATACGAAGGAGAACTCGATTGTGCTTTGGTCTTGGCAGCAGGTGTTGCTTCAGGTGTTGCCATTTCATCGGCAACACTTGGGGCGACACTTGATGAAATTTTCTGTTTCTTCTTCATTTTGACTCGGGCTTCACAAGAGTTTCCTCATCTTCCAACCAAGCTTCTTCATCCTCATCAGAAGATGATGAGGGCTCCTTTGTCTCTTTAAAAGCAGGGTCCGAACCTTCCTCGGACGAAATGTTGAGCGAAGAGCTTGAAGAATCATCCACATTTACCGGATCATCAGCTGTATTAGATGGTATCTTTGACCTGAACAGAGTTTTGATCCTCTCTGATTGTCTACGCACTCCACCCCTAAAAGAGCTAGAGGCATCAACCGCCTTTCGCTTCTTGGTCTTCTTCTGAGGGGCGAAGGTGAGCTCTGTGGATGGGGTAGCTTCAGGAAGATTGATGGGAATGGGAATTTGAGAAGGATCATAGACAACAATTTCTAAGGATGGTGAGGTTGAGGGTGAGGCCGAAAGTGTCGCAGGGGATATCTCCATTGGAACGGCGAAATTTGAGGCAACACTAGAGGGAGCTAGAGGCGAAATTTCCATGGGAGACGAAATTTGGGAAGTATTTTTAGGGCTAGCCATGGAAGATTGAAGAAGAATGAGGAAGACGAAGAACTGGGGCAAGGGTTTGGGATTCCGCCTAGAGAGAGAGAGAGAATACGGTGAGAGAGAGAGGGTTTAGGAGGGGGTTTTAAGAGTGAATAGTGGAGGGATTTAATTGATTTGACAAGGTCAAATTAGTTAAACCTCCACTTATCTCTAAAAATCCCAACAATACTCAAGTGTTATCCGCCATTTTTTTTTTTTAAAAAACTTTTTTTTTTATTTTTATAATTTTTAATTTTTTTTAATAATAACTAAACATAATTTTAGTAATATCCATAAAATTGAGTTTTTCAAAATTCAAAGAGATGAATTTTAAAAAATAGATATTACAAAATTACACTTAGTTTGACAAAATAAATTTTTTTGCTAAAAACCTTTTAAATTTCACAAACTCTAAATATAAGAAAATAGACTTTTGGAAATTTAAAATTTAATTAACAAAAACAAAAACAAGAAAATAAAAAATTAATGTAGCATCAACTAATGTGTTACTAGCAATGTTGCGTGACACTCAAGACAACATTTTTAAATAAAATCCCCTTGATATTTTTTTTCAACATACATATCTATACTTTCTTAGGCAATTTTTAAGCACACTTTACACTTTCTTTATTTACAAGGAATCATCGTAGTAGCGAGCTCCGTGCCCCGAGTCTATAAATATATAAAGCTTGAAGTGAATAAGCATTTTGAGTTTTCCCTCCAAAACTCTCTTCTTGACAAAAAAATTGGTCAAATACATTTCTCAAGCTTTCTTGATAAATATAATAAATGCAAAATTTATAATTTCACATCTATCTCAATAATTGATTTGTCTAATTATTTATTCGTGCATTTAATGCACGGGTGAAATGACTAGTATATATATAATGACTCAAGTTCATGGATCACTTAATCTTACTCATTTTCCCTCCAAAACTTGCACCTATACAAAATAGAGTATAAGTACATTTTCAAGCTTCATTAAATACCTTAATTGAATGAAGCACCCTCATAAATATGCATATTTATAACTATTTGTTAATTTTAATAAAAAATGAACTCAATTAACATAAACTGAAAATGAAGCTTTAATTTCGATCAATTTGTATTTATAACACATTGTAATGTTCATAATATTAAATACGTATAGGTAATTGTTTAAAATACTAATTTTTTTTGAAATAGTTTTTGCCAAAATCTAGGGAGAAACGCGTTTCTCCATAAGTTATGGAGAAACGCGTTTCTCCATAGGTCCCGACTTGTCGCGCGACAATGAACTGGATATCCAGAACCTTATGAAAGTGATATCCAGAAACCTTCAAATGAATATCCAGAAACCTTCAAAATGTTTCTGGATATTCATTTGATGGTTTCTGGATATACATTTGAAGGTTTCTGGATATCCAGAAACCTTCAATAGCAATTTCTGGATATGCTCTAACACATTTCTGAATATGCACCTAACAGTTTCTGGATATGCACCTAACAGTTTCTGGATATACATTTCACATACTTCTGGATATGCACCTAACAGTTTCTGGATATCAAACCCAAAGCTTCTGGATATCCAGAAGCTTTGGTCTTGGCCTTGGGTTTTTTTTTTTTTGGATATCAAATGCAAAGTTTCTGGCTATTAAAAACACGTTTCTCCATAGTTATGGAGAAACGCGTTTCTCAGCAGACCTACTCATAGTTTTTTTACCGTGCGTTTAGCGCACGGGTGTATCACTAGTTTTTTATTAAAGTGTAAAGCTACAATTAGTAAGTTTTATACCTTTCAAGTAGGGTACACTGTAGTAGCGAGCTTCATGTCCCTAATACTTAGTATAAAACACTACATTATATTCCCTTTGGGAATTTTCACAAGCTTTGCCCTTTTTTTTTTAAATATCAACAACAATATGAGTGACTTTGTCACTTTTTAGCACAAAGGGGTATTTTATAAAAAATGTTAACCTTAAGAATGTACACATACTAGAACAAAAAGGTCAGTAAATGCCCCCCATTTGGGATTAAACTAACTAAATTTTTTTTTTTTAAATAATATACAACTCATACAAAGTGTTGCTGACAGTGTTGGCAACACTGACGGCAACACACACAGATTTATAGAAAACATAAACCAAGAGATTTTTTCAAACTTGAAAATCTCTCATGGTCCAAGGCTTTGGTCAAAATATCAGCAAGTTGATGTTTTGTATCAATATGCTCTATTTGGATCAATTCCTTTTCTACTAAATCTCTTAAAAAATGATGGCGGATATCAATGTGCTTAGTGCGTGAGTGTTGTACAGGGTTTTTGGAGATATTTATAGCACTCAGATTGTCACAGTACATGGTCAAGATATTACTATCAAGACCATAGTCATCAAGCATGTGTTTCAACCATATTAGTTGAGAACAATAACTCCCAGTATGCCACATATTCGTATTCAAATAGAGAGAGAAACACGGTTTTCTTGCGACTGTACCATGACACTAAATTATTACCCAGAAAAAAACAACCCCCACTAGTACTCTTTCTGTCATCTATATCCCCTGCCCAATCAGAGTCACTAAAACCAACTAAGTTGGAATTAGTGTCTTTGGTGAAGCAGATTCCCAATTCACTTGTCCCAGACACATACTTGATGATTTTCTTGACATCATTTAGGTGAGAAATTTTAGGAGCAGATTGATATCTAGCACAAACACCTACGCTGAACATTATATCGGGACGACTGGTAGTAAGATAAAGAAGACTACCTATCATGGATCTATACAGAGTTGGGTCAACATCCTCCCCTGCCTGATCTTTGGTTACCTTAAGAGATGATCCCATAGGTATTTTAGAGCACTTTGCACTCTCCAATCCAAATCTTTTCACCAGACTCTTAGCATACTTGCTCTGTGTGATAAAGATTCCATCATTCGATTGTTTCACCTGCAATCCTAGGAAATAATTAAGTTCTCCTATCATGCTCATCTCAAATGTAGATGTCATAGCTTCCACAAAATTTTGTAAACATGTTTTAGATGTGGAACCATAAACTATGTCATCAACATAGATTTGAGCAATGACAAGCTCTTTATTTTCCCTAAGAATAAATAATGTCCTATCGGCTTCTCCTCTAACAAATCCATATTCAAGAAGGAAGCTTGTTAGACGCCCATACCATGCACGAGGAGCTTGTTTCAAGCCATACAAGGCCTTATCAAGTACGTATACATGGTGCAGGTGGAATGGGTCTTCAAACCCTTTGGGTTGCTCAACATAGATCTCTTTATCTAAGTACCCATTCAAGAAAGCCGCTTTGACATCCATTTGGTGCAATGTGATTTTGAGATAACAGGCTATAGCAAGAAGAAGTCTTATTGACTCAATTCTAGCCACAGTGCAAAGGTCTCGTCAAAGTCGATTCCTTCCACTTGTGTATAGCCTTGAGCCACAAGACGAGCTTTATTACGAACAATATTACCCAATTCATCGATTTGTTTTTGTAAATCCATTTAGTTCCAATAATGTTAGTATTTAAAGGACGTGGAACTAAACACCAAACCTCGTTACGGGTAAATTGTTCAAGCTCTTCTTGCATAGCTTGAATCCGAATTTATCATTTAAGGCCTCAATCACATTTTTTGGTTCAAGAGAGGAAACGAAACAGAGTGTTTTACACTGAGAGTATGTGGAGGACATACACACATACCTAACCATATCTCTGTAATCAAGCGGCTCCTTGTTCCTTGTTCTAACCCCTTCATTAACATCACCAATTACTTGAGTAATGGGATGATAATTTCTAATTCGAGTGGGGATCTCTCTGCCTTGATGGTACACCAATCCATCTTCTCCTTCGAGTCACCTTTGCTCTCGAATTTCCAGCCACTTCTGTTCTCCTGTGTTGCCTCAGGTGTTGCCATTTCAGGGGCGACACTTGGAGCAACACTTGAATCTGTGGCTGCAATGGCTGAATCAGATTCTGTTCCAGCCCTCTGTTCGACTTCTTCTAGCAGATTCAGAGGTATATCATCAGCTGGTTCACCTGTGGCACTCAAGTAATCGTTAAATTCAATATTCACCGATTCTTGGATCACTTTTAACCTCAGATTATAGACTCGATAAGCATGGCTGTTTTGAGAGTAGCCAAGAAAGATGGCTTTGTCACTCTTAGAATCAAGTTTTCCTAAGTATTCCCGGTCATTTAAAATGTAGCACAAACACCCAAACACATGAAAATAGTGAACCGTAGGTTTCTTTCCATTTAAAATCTCATAGGGTGTCATAGTTGTACCGGGTCTTAAGAAAACTCTATTCGTAGTGTGACAAGCTGTGTTTAATGCTTCGGCCCAAAAGCCTTTAGAAATATTTCTAGCAATTAGCATAACACGAGCCATTTCCATTAAAGTCCTATTTTTCCTTTCAGCAACACCATTTTGTTGTGGTGTTTTGGGTGCTGAAAATTCATGGTGTATCCCCTTTTTACTACAAAAAGTAGCAAAGGAGATGTTTTCAAACTCTCTACCATGATCTGACCTTATTCGAAAAATATGAGAACAAAACATGTTTTTTATTTTAGAAACTAAGTGAGTAAATTTATCAAAAGTTTCAGATTTTTCTCTTAAGAAATACACCCATGTAAACCTAGAAAAATCATCAACTATCACATAAACATACTTCTTACCTCCCAAGCTTTCTACCTCAATAGGACCCATCAAGTCCATATGTAGAAGCTGAAAACAATGTGTTGTTCCTGAGTGTTGCTCATTGTGTTGTTCAACACTGTGAGCAACACGAGTTTGCTTACGCTTTTGACAGTCACCACACATCACGGTGTCTTTGAGATCTAGTTTAGGAACACCTTTGACGGCATTATGTTTGATAATCTTCTCAAGATTTCTATAATGAGAATGACCTAACTTTTGATGCCATAACCTAATATCATCAAGTTTTGTCAAATTGCACACTGATTTATTACCAACCAGATAGCAATTATCACTTGATCTTATTCCAGTCATGACACAAAAGTTAGTGTTATCAAACACTTCATAGGTATTTTTATTGAATTTTACCTCCAAATTGTCATCACATAGTTGGCTAATGCTAATTAAATTAGCAAGTAAACCATCTACGTGCAAGACATTTTTCAAAGGAGGAAAACCAACAATATCCAGTGTTCCTTTACCAACTATTTCACTCTTGCCTCCACCACCATAAGTCACTGAGCCTCCTTGAATAGGTTGGTACTCTGTTAGAAATGATTTTGTTCCCGTCATATGACGTGAACAACCACTATCAAAGTACCAAGTTCCTGCAATGTTAGTCCTTAAAGCTGTATAAACAACATAGCATATCAGTTTTTTCTTGGGTAACCAACCCTTTTTTGAAAATCTGGATTTCTATTCACCAGTGTTGTCATGAGTGTTGCCCTGAGAAACTGGCGACACTTGAAGACTGGACATTTTCTTTTGAAGGAAAATGCAATCTAATTTTAAATGTCCAGCTTTGTGACAGTATCCACACTCATTGGATAGATCAGAAGAATCACTAGGAGTGCTACCCTTTTCCTTGACACGCTCTTTTACAAAACAATTTTTAGTTTCAACATCAAACAAGGAAGAGGTAATACTTTCAAGTGATTCTTGGAACCCAAGACCAGCTTTCAGAGGCTTACTCAACTTGAGTATTTCATCCAATTTGGATGAACTTGTGTTGAGTTTTTTGAAGGTGGATTCGGCTAGGTTGAGTTTGGCCTTGATTTTATCAAGATCCAAGTCTCTCCTACTGAGTTGAGCTTCTAGCCGAGTCAAGGAGTTCTTAAGATCCTGATTTTCCTTTTTCAAGAAAACCACCATCTTATTCTCCTTTTTCCATTCCACGAGGAGAGATTTATAGAGGTTTTTTAATTCAAAAATGAGCTCAACTTTATCAAAATCATCCTCTATAACCTCCTCGGAATTAAAATCAGGAAAACCATGCAATTTAAGATCATCTAAAGAATCATACCTGCTGAGTGTTGTGCCAAGTGTTGCCAATTCCTGGACGACACTTGGGGCAACACTTTCTGAAGAAGTCACCAATGTTGTGTCAAGTGTTGTCAAATCGGAACAACACTTGAAGTAACACTCTCGATCAAAGGTAGCTCCTCTACAGAGTGGCCATCATGACCACTTGCTCCGTTTTTTCTTCTTTCTCCGTTCCTTCCTCCTCTCCATCACTAAGAGATACCCACAAGTTTTTGCCCGCCTTTCTCAAGGTGTTAGCACATTCATTGGCATAGTGACCCCAACCGGAACAAGCATGACATTGAATAGATTCAATGTACTTAGGATCGGACCGGATCTTTTCCGAGGATGCACGCCTAGGTGGGATATCCTTTTGATTTGGAGGAGGACCTCTCCTTGGCACAAAACTAGAGGTTTTGGCCGTTTGGTCCTTAGCTTTTACCTGCACTTTGTTAAATTTCCTAACCATAGAATTATATCTCTTTGCAAGTAAAGCTACACTAGTATTTTCATCTAACTCCTCAAAGACTTCATCTTCATCGTCCACACAAGTGTCCGAAGATTCGATTTTTAAGGCAATATTCTTGCCTTTAGAAGCCTCCGTTTGTTCATTGAGATTCAACTCAAAGTTTTTCAAAATACTCATTAAGGAGTTGATGTCCATTGTTGAAAGATTATGGGCCTCTTCAATAGCTGAAACTTTAATATTAAAACGTTCGGGAAGAGTACGAATAGCTTTTGAAACAAGTTGTTTATTTGTAAAAGGCTCCCTAATATTTTCTGACAAGCATTTGAAATATCAATCAACTTTTCAAAATAAGACGAGATGTCTTCGTTTTCACCCATTCTTAATCTTTCAAATCTACTAGTGAGACCTCTAAGCTTTGTTTCTCAGACATTGCCATCTCCTTCACAAAATCTTTGTAAAGTATCCCAAGCATCTTTTGCGGAGGGACTATTTTGGATGAGTTTGAACATATGCATGTCAACCCATTCATAGATGGTATTCGAGTGCCTTTTTATTGAAACTAGCAAGATTATTCTCTTCAATTGTCCACTCGAATTCGGGTTTGACTTGAACGTCACCATCGTCATCGGAGGAAGCATTGGAACAGAATCACCATTTAAAATAGATCGCCAAGCCCGAAGATCAATTGATTTGATATGCGAGCGTAGGAGAATCTTCCAATAAGCATAATTAGATCCGTCTAAAACCGGTAATCTCTTTTGATTAGGGTTTGCAGGATCATAAGCCATGACAAAAGGATCTAAACACTTAGTATATCAAGTGCTAGGCTCTGATACCAATTGAAATTGTCTATGGCTTGGAACTTGTGAGGCGAAACTCACAAGGTGAGATGAAACTCACGAGTGTTATCTTTAGTGTTGATGACACTAACAACAACACATTCACCAATTCTAGAAAAACACAAATCAATAGAAATAAATATAAATTGCAGCGGAAGAATCAAAGCAATACACAAGAATATAATTTTTATCAAGTTATATAAATATATAACTTGATGGGTGCCAAGAAGGCAAGACCTTTCTATTAATAATATGAATTCAATACAAGGTCAAAGAAGTTCCTTAATGATAAACGAACCTACGATATAAGGAACAACATACACGAATTCTCTCTCAGAAAATAAACACTCAAAACCTCACAAAAATATAAAAATCTATTTGAAATATTCGAGTGTTGGATAAAGTGTTGCCGACCAATGGCAACACTTGAGGAAGCGAAATTCTACTTTCTTGTGCGTATTTTGCGTTTTACGGAATTGGATGATCTTCAATGAAGATCCACTGCACTATTTATAGGCCACAAAGTCTTGGAGCCTACTCAAATGATCAGCTAACAGCTTGGAGTTTGTTTCCTCCATTTATGCCACTCGCCTCTTTTGTAGGAGACCTAGTCTTCTCTTGCTTCTCTTGCTTGTACCTCTTAGCTTTGGTTGCCTTGTACTCTGACTTGTTCTCCCCCAGAATAGCTGAATAAAATATCTCCTGGCTTGGTCATCAATTAAACAAATAAACACATGTTTATTTGTTAACTTCTTCTCCTCTTCGTGATTAACGCACAGGCGGTCATTCTGCGATTTCAAGCTCATTTTAAGGTGACTAACTACTGTTATATAAACATTAATTTACCCATTAATCTTTGTGAAAAATACAGTAACTAACTCAGTGTCGCCAATTCCAAATGGCAACACTTTTGGCAACACCAGTGGCAACACTGGTTTGCAACACTTGGGATGACATTCATGGCAACACATGATCTTAACATTAACAAAAACATTTTGAAAACTCCGTCGAATTCAGAACTTTCAAAACATTTCGAAAACTCCATCGAATTCGAAACTTTCAAAACACTTCGAAAAATCCGTCGAATTCGGAACTTTCAAAACATTTTAAAAAATCTGTCGAATTCGGAACTTTCAAAACATTTCGAAAATATTCGTCGAATTCCGAACTTTCAAAAACATCTCGAAAAATCCGTCGAAGTCGGAACTTTCAAACATTTCTAACATTTCGAAAAATTACTCTGTCCCAAATTAAACTTACTTTAATTTTGGAAAACACCCCTAGACATGGAATTTTGCGACCAAAATTTTTATGTTGTCTACCCTTAATGTCAATTGAACTAAGCTCTAGTCAATTTCGACAAAGGCACATCGCAAAGTCAAAAGCCCCAATTCGGGCACCAAGGACCCTAACTCAATCCTAATCAAATTCCTAAAATTTAAGAATGCACATTCTGAAAATTAACGGAATTTAGAGGATGTTTACCTGTCTCGCGATCCCTCCCTTGGATTTGTGAGTATCCCGAGTCGGATAAAACTCGGTTGGATCCATGGGAAGAACCGTGGTCCGCACCGTCCTCCTCAACCTCGCTCTTTCATTATCGGTCCTCCTGTGACGAGCCCTTGGCCCTAATTCGGCATCCATAATTTCAATTTTACCCCTTTTGGCCCTCAAAAGTGTAAAATTTTCCCAGTTAGACCTTTCTAACACCCCCTTCCCCGAGGTTAAATCCCAGTTAGACATTTCTAACACTCCGTCTCCATACGTTAAATTTCCTGTTAGTTCTCACTAACGTTTCGACTTCAGACGTTAAATCTCAAACCGTCTTCGGACGTTAAATCACAATCCCGTCTCCAGACGTTAAATTTCCCGTTAGTTCTCACTAACGTTTCGTCTCCAGACGTTAAATCTCAAACCGTCTTCGGACGTTAAATCACAATCCCATCTCCAGACGTTAAATCTCAAACCGTCTTCGGACATTAAATCACGATTCCGTCTCCAGACGTTAAATTTCCCGTTAGTTCTCACTAACATTTCGTCTCCAGACGTTAAATCTCAAACCGTCTTCGGACGTTAAATCAAAATTCCATCTCCAGACGTCAAAATTCCCATTGGTTTTCACCAATATTCATCTCTCCGGCCGCCAGTCGTAAGCCCAACCATCCCACTTCAGCGGCCATCAAGGTAAGCCCTCACAACAATCCCTCTCCGGCCATCCTCGTAAGTCTGAATACCTTTTCAATCCAGCAAGTGAACATTCACTTCCCGGGCAGTCATCGTAAGCCCGACCATCCCAATTCAGTGGCCATCAAGGTAAGCCCGTACAACAATCCCTCTTCGGCCATCATCGTAAGCCCAAATATTCTTCCCCAGCAGGATCCTAAGACCATCCTTCTAAGAAGAAACGTCAATCAATCCCCCCAATTCCTAACTGGTTCTGTTAGAACTCTGGGCGCTTTTCCCCAGCAATGTATCAGTCTCTCCCGAGATCATATCCATGTTGTTATAACATCCATTTGACGCAGCCATTCCCGTCATTTCCACCATATCCCCAGCAGATAAAACCTGGCCGTCATCATAAGTCCAGTACCCAAGGCACGAACGCCTCACAAAAATCAATCTCAAGGCAGGAACGCCTTCATCTCAGGACAAACAAGTCCTCGTAATCTCGGTCTGAGGCGCCACACGCCCTCAAATGTTTCAGTAATCTCAGTCTGAGGTGCCACACGCCCTCAAAAGTTTCAGCAATCTTAGGTTCAGATGCCTCACAACAGTCTCCATTCAGGTTCAGATGCCTCATAATGGTCCCACTTAGGTTCAGACACCTCATAATAGTCTCCATTCAGGTTGAGATGCCTCACAATGGTCCCACTTAGGTTCAGACGCCTCACAATAGTCTCCATTCAGGTTCAGATGCCTCACAATGGTCCCACTTAGGTTCAGATACCTCACAATAGTCTCCACTTAGGTTCAGACGCCTCACAACAGTCTCGCTTAGGTCAAGGTCCCCACGCGTGGACCTTGCACCTACGAACTACGATCGGCTTGATTCTCGCTCGGGATACATAGGAATCCTTTTGCTAAGGGTCCAGCCAGCTGACCTCTCAGGTCTCTTCAAGTAAGGCATCCCCCGATTTGGATCCTTATCTTTTTCAACGACCCGACTTCCTTCGAAAGTGATGTCGCTGAGGAGCTTACTGTAAGTATCTAAATCCGGATCATCAAAATCCGTTAACCGAAATCCGTTAACTGGCCCGCTCCAAGTTAACCGGAACCCGCTAAACTCCCCGTTCTCAAGCCAACAAGACATCACGGGACTGCCCCGTGCATCCCAACTTCAAAGTGTACTCAACACACGTTATCACATGTAAAAGTATAGCTTTTCCTGAAAAACGCACTTTCCGGCACTTTCCGGGGGCATTTTGGACATTTTCCGGACAGTTATTTAAAAAACAGACAAAACCGGGAATAACGGGACGAAAACCATAGCCTAGGTGAGTCATAGGGGCACGTGGCACACATGCCACAGCCCTCTAGTCAATATCAATCAGATTTCAGAGTGAAAAGACCAAAATGCCCCTGAGACTGAGTCACAGTCCATCCGGACTGTTTTACAGGCAAAACAGAATTGCCAACAAGTCCTCCCATTTTCCAAAATACCACAAAACCTCCCCAAATTGAGGATAAGTCCGTTCGAACTCTTCTGCAATTTCACCCTATAAATACAAGGGTTGTCAAAACATTTAGAGGAGGAAGAATTTAATCCATTTTCACCCAAAGCCCACGGCATAACCAGTTTCCACCCTCTCCCGAGCCCCATTTGTCTCGGTTTGCGTGAAAACCTCATTTTTCAACCAAACACGAACCAAACCACCTCAAAACACCTTTCCAAACACAAAACCATATCCCGTATACGTCAATCGAGCCAAAAGAATCAACCCCTAGCCATAGGTAACACTCTCTCTCCCTAAACACTCGTTCCGTCTCGATTTATGTGCCCGTCGTTACAACCGTTTCGGTCGAAAGTTATTGAAATGCAAACGTCACCGTCTATGGGGTCCGATACGTTTTAGTCCAAGATCCTCTTCTCTCCCGTAAGAGAAGTAATCTCGGGTTAAAATGGCATTTCGGCCCAGTTTATTTACTTTTCTGTCATTTAACGGTCCGGATCGTTTGATCCGTAGAATGAAATTTACATTACGAAACTTTATAGTCCGAACCATTCGGTTCGTGATAGTCATTTAACCGTCCGAATCGTTTGATCCGTTGAATGTCATTTTTTCATAACGCAACTTTACAAATCCGAGCCGTTTGGCTCATTAAAATCCGGATCGTTTGATTCCGTTGATACCGCATTTTAAATACTATCATTTACAAGTCCGAGCCGTTTGGCTCGTGATAGTATTTACTTATCAAAGTCCGAGTCACAAAATGATTCGTTGATCGCATCTCATTTAATGCTTTTTTCCCGTAAAATCGCTAACAATGTAATGCCCGGTTCAAAACCGGAGTTCGTCATTCGAACTCTCTTTCAAAACGCGCAAAGTGACGTTTGGCATACAAACGATCATCTTTAATCTCAAAACCCGACGTTTGACGTTCAAACGCTCTTTTCTTAAAAGTCAACATTTGACACTTAAGTTAAAGATTCAAAACTCGTCACTCGCACCTCTTTTCCTAAAAAAACTCCAAAATCGACGTTTGTCATGCAAACGCTCGCTTTTTCCAAAGAATCATAAAATCAACGTTTGACATTCAAACCAAGATTAAGCTTGTCATTCAAGCCCCCATTTTCAAAATGCAAACACACACACACACAATTTCGAGAAAGGTAGAAAGACTCGTCATACGAGGCGTTTCGGGTGATCTCAAAATACTCTTCCTGAAACGTAACGTGACCTCCGAACCTAACAATCTCTGGTACTAAAAAGCCTTTTGTCATGTTTTGGCTACCAATAAAAATGACACCCTTTTCAAAGCCTTTTCCAAGTTTTGGCTACCAATCAAAACGTCCCATTTTCAAAGCCTTTTCCAAGTTATTGCTACCAATAAAAACGACAACTTTTTCAAGCCATTTTTCAACGTTTGGGCTCAAAAGAAAAAACCGCATGCCGAATCATCTCCTTCCCAAAAGTGAGGTCCCAAACATCCACGAAATATAACCACTCGCCGCGTTGCCCTGCTCGCGACCTCGGGTAATTTCAGGATGACATAGTGTTTGGATCAAATTCAAACACTATGTTGACGGCATTTGTGGATAGCATGACCTCCACATTTGAGATGAGTATGGTAGGTGAGTTGAACTACTTCCTAGGTTTACAAATTAAACTATTCAATGAAGGCATGTTTGTGGGCACCCCAACTCGGACCTAACACGTGTCCCGAGCTGGAGAGGCCCAAACTAAGAAAGACCACTTGGAAATTTAAAAACTTTTGACTTAACTTAGAAAAGAACACAACTTTAACCTTAACATTCAAATACTAACTTGAGTCATCTCCACTGGGAGGAAAAAGTAAAACAAACTTTGAAAACCAAACTTACTTTAGTTACAAATTACAAAAGTTCACAAATATAAGTTGAAACAAAGTGTTTATATATACAAACTCCACCAAGGAGCTAAACCAAAATACAACTACACATCCCATCTAGAACAATAACATACCCAACAACCCAAAAGACACGTACAAACTCCTCCCCGTCCTCACTGGTCGGGTCCACCTGTCTCAAGTCGATCTAAAATGGAGAAGGGTGAGAATAAATCTCAATAAGTTATTATGAATGCAACAATATGCCAAGTAAGATGCAACACATACAAGGTGCATATAACACATTGGAAAAACCGTAAACACTTTAAATTACCTTGGTTTACCTTTTCCCGTCTGAACAATAAGTCGTACAACATCGGGAGATAAAACTCCACTCATTTGTGAACTGCTTGAGCATATTCACATCTTATAAGACCCGTTTTTCAGGGAACCATATAAGATACTAGCAACTCTGTAAGGCTTTTGGCTCAATACAGATGCTATAACCCCAATATGTGGCCACAGAAAGGGGACAGTCACAGTTATAACGTAATCCGATCACATTAGGTCACACTTTCCATAATTGATCGTATTCCGTTATACCCCTAAACATCAGCTCATTAACACAAGTTCAAGCACATAATATTTACTTGAAATGAAATCCACCAAAGGGATGACAAAATGTAAACATGGCATTCATACTCGTGTTTAAACAAATGCAATAGTGCAACAATCCATTTCATACACTAATGGAATCATAAACCATGGATATGAACTCAAGCAAGGCCACAAGGCATCATAAACCAGCCCTACATGATAAATGTGCAACAATACATAACCTCTATAAAGGTCCAAGATCAATTTACCAAGTTAGATTCACTTTGGTTAAGTTACAATCCAAGGCTGTCAACCATTTTTCGAACAATATATAAACCCCTTCCACAATTCCATTTTAACCAAGTAAGATACCATTGTATAGTTAAAGTGCTCTACATTAAACTTGGTTAAAGAGGGTTCATTTATATCCTAAGTAGATTAGGTTTACAATGCTTGGAAAATGCTTCAGAGGTCCCTAATAGGGCACGACTAGTCCAACCCAAGGGACGACTCGTGCCCCTGAGCACAAGTCGTGCCCTCTGACCAGAAACCATAATTCAGCTGAAACATCAGCAACCAAAGTTCCAAATGACATATACCAAATTTACTATGTTTTTAAGGACATAGAATGGTTACTAAACCTCACCAAAACTTATACCAAACCATTCCATACTCATTTTGACAAAGTATGAAGTATAAAGATCATTTTCCAACTCTTTCAAGTCAACACAATTGGCCAAATTGCCATATATACCCCTAATTTAACAACTACCTTTACTTTCCATTACCATGACAACCTAGGCAATATTACCATTACCAAAGTTCACCTCAAATCCTTCCATAATCATTCTAACTCAAGAAAATATATTTCCAAATTTACCACAACTCATTTACCAACATCAATAACAACCATAATCATAAAATGAATAAGTTTTGAAAGAAAATCATAATAACTTACAAAAATAGTGCGAAATGAAATATTTATTTGATCGGCTCCACGCGTTCCCCTCGTCACCACGAACAAGAATATCCGAACGAATTTAAAAACGGAAAGGAATTGAAAAGGCTAGAATTTATGGAAGGAGTTAGGGTTTGTCTTTCTATGGATTTTGAGGAAGAAAGGTACTGAGGAAGAAGGAAAATGAATCTTCCTTGGTTTAATTCAAAGGATAAATATTAAACTTTACATTAAAGCTCCTCTAATTAATGTCTAAGCTAATGCAACTAACACCTCTACTTCTATTCTTTACAACTAAGCACCTCAACAACTTATAACTTAATACTTTAAAATTTCAAATATTATAAAATAACTACACACTTTGTTTTAATTCCATTTAGACCCTTTAGCATTAAAGTAAATTCCTTTTCATCCTAACTTCACATGAATTGTTAAAACATAAAATGAACACATAAAAATTAACAAGTAGCATATATGACATAAAATGATATGCTACCCCCCAACCCCACGTGCTCAACGTGTGCTAAAAAGGGTGCCTAATATTAGGGTCGTGACACTCACTCCCTCTTAAAGAAAATTTACCTCAAATTTTTAAATAAACTTACTTGCACGCTCAAACAACCAAGGGTATTTTTCTCTCATCTCCAACTCTAGCTCCCACGTAGCCTCTTCAATGGTATGATTCCTCCATAGAATTTTCACTATCGGGATGCTCTTAGTTCTCAATTCTTTAACTTGGAACTCCAAGATTCTCAACGGTTCCTCAACATAAGACATATCCGCTTGAATTTTTTTGGGAGGTGAACTCAAAATGTGGGAGAGATCGTGGCAATATTTCCTCAATATCGAAACATGGAATACATCATGAAGCAATGAGAAAGATGGAGGCAACGCTAAACGGTAAGCCAATTCCCCAACCTTTTCTAAGATCTCAAATGGCCCGACAAACTTTGGAGCTAGTTTCCCTTTATTTCCAAACCTTTTTATCCCAGACCTCGGAGAGATCTTCAAGAATACTAAGTCACCAACTTGGAAAGATAAGTCCCGTCTTCGATTGTCGGCGTAGCTCTTCTGCCTGCTCTGAGCCGTCTTCAACCGATCTCGGATCACCTTGATCTTTTCCATCGAATCTCTAACCAAATTCGGACCCCAAAGTTTAGCTTCACCAACCTCATCCCAACACATAGGCGATTTGCACTTTTTACCATACAACGCTTCATACGGAGCCATCTCAATGCTAGATTGGTAACTATTGTTGTAGGCAAACTCAACTAACGGTAGATGATCCTCCCAAGACAAGTGAAAATCCATCACACAAGCCTGAAGCATATCCTCAAGTATCTGAATAGTTCGTTCCATCTGCCCATCTGTTTGAGGATGAAACGCCGTGCTAAAACATAATTTAGACCCCAAAGCTTCATGCAATGACCTCCAAAATCTAGAAGTGAATCTCGAATCTCTATCAGAAACAATGCTAACTGGAACTCCATGAAGTCTAACAATCTCCTTCATATACAACTGAGCTAACCTCTCCATCGAAAACTTGGTTGACACCGGAAGAAAATGAGCCGACTTCGTCAATCTATCCACGATGACCCAAATAGCATCCATCTTCTTAGTGGTAAGAGGCTACCCGGTTACAAAATCCATTGAAATCCCTTCCCATTTCCACTCCGGAATGTCTAAATGTTGAAGTAGCCCCGCCGGTCTCTGATGCTCGGCTTTGACTTGTTGACAAGTTAAACACTTAGATACAAAATTTGCTATTTCTCTCTTCATCCCATTCCACCAATATCCTCGTTTCAAGTCTTGGTACATCTTCGTACTACCCGATGAATGGCAAACTTAGATTTATGACCATCCTCTAGAACACGCGTCTTGATCTTTGGTGATGAAGGAACACAAATCCGGCCTTGGAAAGTTAAAATTCCATCTCTATTCAACGTAAATTCCCCGGCTTTACCATCTTGAACTTGGCTCAAAATTCTCTTCAACTCCGGATCATTCTGTTGAGCTTCCATCAAATCTCCATACAAGATCGGAACAGCTCGGACATTCGCAAAATTCAACTCATGTCTTGACTCTCGGGAACTCAAAGTTGACAGATAAGCCTTTCGGCTCATCGCATTCGCAACTACATTTGTTTTCCCCGGATGATAAGAAATCACATAATCGAAATCCTTCAAAAATTCTAACCACCTTCTTTGCCGATTATTCAACTCCTTTTGAGTAAACAAATACTTCAAGCTCTTATGGTCCGTGAAGATCTCAAATCTCGCCCCATAAAGATAGTGTTTCTACTTATGCAACGCAAACACAATCGCATCCAATTCCATGTCATGGGTAGGGTAATTCTGTTTCACCGGTGATAACTTTCGAGAGGCATAAGCAATCACTTTTCCACCTTGCATTAAAACACACCCAAACCTTCCTTTGAAGCGTCACTGAAAATAACGAAGTTCTCGCAACCATATGGAAGGGTAAGAACAGGAGCTTATGTCAATCTTTTCTTCAACTCATAAAAACTTGCTTCACAATTAGAATCCCACATAAAAGGTACATCCTTTCGAGTCAGTCTAGTTAACGGAGTTGCAATACGAGAAAAATCCTCTATGAATCTTCTGTAGTACCCCACCAAACCCAGAAAGCTACGAACCTCTGTCACAGTTGAAGGTTGCTTCCAATTGATAACAGCTTCAATTTTGGAAGGATCAACGGATATCCCCGAACTAGACACCACATACCCCCAAGAAAGATATCTGCTCGAGCTAAAACTCGCACTTGCTGAACTTGGCGAACAACTGCTTCTCACGAAGAAGAGATAGAACAATCCTCAAATGATTTTCATGTTCTGCCCGGGATTTAGAGTAGACAAGGATATCATCAATGAAAACCACTACAAATCTGTCAAGGTACGGCTTGAAGATACAGTTCATCATACCCATGAATACGGCCGGAGCATTAGTTAACCCGAAAGGCATAACCATGAACTCATAGTGACCATATCTCGTCCTGAAAGCTGTCTTGGAAATATCATCAGGTTTAATCTTCAACTGATGGTATCCGCTTCTCAAATCAAGCTTTAAGTAGATAACGGAACCTTGGAGTTGATCAAACAAATCATCAATGTGCGGGAGAGGGTGTTTATTCTTGATGGGGGCTTGATTCAACAAACGGTAATCTATACACAATCTCAAGGTGCCATCCTTCTTTCGGACAAATAAAATCGTTGCTCCCCAAGGTGGCACACTTGGACGGATAAAACCTCGGTCTAACAACTCTTGTAACTGAGTCTTTAAATCCTTAAACTCATCGGAGCCATTCTATAGGGCGCTTTAGAGATAGGTGAGGTACCAGGCACTAAGTCGATACAAAACTCTACCTCACAATCCAGAGGCATAGAGTACTCACTTGAAAATACATCACCAAATTCATTAACAACCGGGACATTAGCTAACTCAGGGGATTTCTTACTGGAATCTACCACAGAAGCCAAATACCCCGCACACCCTTTAGATAGCATTTTTCTAGCCTTTAAAGTAGAAACAACATGTATCCCAAGCATAGATCTATCCGCATCGAACACAAAAGTAGGCATATCAAGCATAGCAAATGAAACCCGCTTTCTACGACAATTTACCAAAGCATGGTAATGACTCAACCAGCCCATACCAAGAATGACATCAAAGTCCCGGATTTGTAACTCTACTAAATCCGCCGGCAATATATGCCCACAAATAGACACATCACATCCATTATATACCAAATAAGAAGTGAGGCACTCTCTCATAGGAGTCGAAACCTCAAGCACATAAGGCATAAATTCAGGTAGCTTATGCAATGCAAATGCAAAATGGGATGCCACAAATGAATGGGAAGACCCAGGATCTATAAGGATGCGGGCCTTGACTCCTGAGACAGGAACAATACCTCTAATGATAGCATTTGGATCAATCTCTCCTCTTCCTAAGGTAAACACTCGCCCCTGAACTCTATCTTTAGGTTTCCCTTCATTGTCTCTTTTAATTCCTCCTATTGGTCCACCTTGCCCACTACCTGATGCTTGCCCTCGAAGCTTAGGACAATTCTTTCGGAAATGGCCATCTGTTCCACACTCTAAACATTTTCCCAACTTGCTCCAGCATCTATCTTCCTAGTGACGCACCTTTTTGCAAAAACCACAAACAACCCCAAACTGTCTTGAAGGAGGACGAGCCACTGGAGTCATCACATTTCTAACTCTTGCTACACCCGGGGTTGAAAATCTTTGCTGACCTCTACATTGTCCCGAACCTTGACCTTGGAATCTTTGCTTACCTCCACTTCCACCTTCGGACTTACCCTTATGTTCTTCAATGTCATTCTCTATTCGATAGGCTCTGTTCACCACCGATTGAAAATCTATGAAGTCGTGAGTCAATAATTGCTTCCGGAACTCCAACCTTAACCCTTTCACGAATTGGTATACCAGTCTCTCTTCTTCCGACACCAAATGGGGACAATATCGGGCTAGCTCCGTAAACTTCGCTGAGTACTGTGCTACGGTGATTGTTCCTTACTCCAATCTCAGAAATTCCACATCCTTCTTGTCTCTTGTAACCATAGGAATAAAGTGATCCCGAAACTAGCGTGTGAAGTTCTCCCACTTCTGCAGTGTATGGTCTCGGTCCCAACTGTCCTTCACTATGTGCCACCAATGCTCGGCCGGTCCCTCCAACTTGAAAACAATGCACCTTACCTTTTCGTCATCCGGGCTCTCCATTTCTGCGAAAATCTTGTTCATTGCTTCAAGCCATCTCTCCGCCTTCAATGGATCTGGATCTCCATTAAATCTAGGCGAAGCCATCTTGACAATTTCTCTAGTCCATGCCCTTGTCTACCCTCCTGTTGCTGTTGAGCTTTACCTTGAGTCGCCATATGTTGTAAAAACACCCGAAACATGTCCATCATTTCTGCATTCGGATTGCCATTTCCCCCGGCATTGCCAATATTGCCCTGAGCCTGATGCTGATCATCCTCATTCCCAGTCATTAGAATAAACTCTTGCATCAAACACTCGGAGTCAGTTATCACACACTCCCCCTTAAGCTAGACATCTACCCTTGACCTCTAGACGAGGCTCTGATACCAAATGTGGGCACCCCAACCCGGACCTAACACGTGTCCCGAGCTGGAGAGGCCCAAACTAAGAAAGACCACTAGGAAATTTAAAAACTTTTTACTTAACTTAGAAAAGAACACAACTTTAACCTTAACATTCAAATACTAACTTGAGTCATTTCCACTTGGAGGAAAAAGTAAAACAAACTTTGAAAACCAAACTTACTTTAGTTACACATTACAAAAGTTCACAAATATAAGTTGAAACAAAGTGTTTATATATACAAACTCCACCAAGGAGCTAAACCAAAATACAACTACACATCCCATCTAGAACAATAATATAACCAACAACCCAAAAGATGCGTACAAACTCCTCCCCGTCCTCACTGGCCGGGTCCTCCTGTCTCAGACCGATCTAAAACATTAAAGGGAGAAGGGTGAGAATAAATCTCAATAAGTTATTATGTATGCAACAATATGCCAAGTAAGATGCAACACATACAAGGTGCATATAACACATTGTAAAAGCCGTAAACACTTTACATTACCTTGGTTTACCTTTTCCCGTCTGAACAATAAGTCATACAACATCGGGAGATAAAACTCCACTCATTTGTGAACTGCTTGAGCCTATTCACATCTTATAAGACCCATTTTTCAGGGAACCATATAAGATACTAGCAACTCTGTAAGGCTTTTGGCTCAATACAGATGCTATAACCCCAATCTGTGGCCACAGAAAGGGGACTGTCACAGGTATAACATAATCCGATCACATTAGGTCACACTTTCTATAATAGATCGTATTCCGTTATACCCCTAAACATAAGCTGATTAACACAAGTTCAAGCACATAATAGTTACTTGAAATGAAATCCACCAAAGGGATGACAAAATGTAAACATGGCATTCATACTCATGTTTAAACAAATGCAATAGTGCAACAATCCATTTCATACACTAATGGAATCATAAACCAAGGATATGAACTCAAGCAAGGCCACAAGGCATCATAAAACATCCCTACATGATAAATGTGCAACAATACATAACCTCTATAAAGGTCCAAGATCAATTTACCAAGTTGGATTCACTTTGGTTAAGTTACAATCCAAGGCTGTCAACCGTTATCCGAACAATATTTAAACCCCTTCCACAATTCCATTTTAACCAAGTAAGATACCATTGTATAGTTAAAGTGCTCTACTTTAATCTTGGTTAAAGAGGGTTCATTTATATCCTAAGTAGATTAGGTTTACAATGCTTGGAAAATGCTTCAGAGGTTGCAGGGCAGGGCACGACTCGTGCCCCAGGGCATAACTCGTGCCCAATGACACCCCCTTCAGATTCAGTCGTCCCTAATAGGGCACGACTAGTCCAACCCAAGGGACGACTCGTGCCCCTGAGCATGAGTCGTTCCCCTGAGCACGAGTCTTGCCCTCTGGCCAGAAACCAGAATTAGCTGAAACATCAGTAACCAAAGTTCCAAATGACATATACCAAATTTACTCTGTTTTTAAGGACATAGAATGGTTACTAAACCTCACCAAAACTTATAACAAACCATTCCATACTCATTTTGACCAAGTATGAAGTATAAAGATCATTTTCCAACTCTTTCAAGTCAACACAATTGGCCAAATTACCATGCATACTCAATTAACCCCTAATTTAACAACTACCTTTACTTTCCATTACCATGACAATAGCAATATTACCATTACCAAAGTTCACCTCAAATCCTTCCATAATCATGCTAACTCAAGAAAATATATTTCCAAATTTACCACAACTCATTTACCAACATCAATAACAACCATAATCATAAAATGAATAAATTTTGAAAGAAAATCATAATAACTTACAAAAATAGTGCGAAATGAAATATTTATTTGACCGGCTCCACGCGTTCCCCTTGTCACCATGAACAAGAATATCCGAATGGATTTAAAAACGGAAAGGAATTGAAAAGGCTAGAATTTATGGAAGAAGGAGTTAGGGTTTGTCTTTCTATGGCTTTTGAGGAAGAAAGGTACTGAGGAAGAAGGAAAATGAATCTTCCTTGGTTTAATTCAAAGGATAAATATTAACATTTACATTAAAGCTCCTCTAATGTCTAAGGCAATGCAACTAACACCTCTACTTCTATTCTTTACAACTAAGCACCTCAACAACTTATAATTTAATACTTTAAAATTTCAAATATTATAAAATCACTACACACTTTATTTTAATTCCATTTATACCCTTTAGCATTAAAGTAAATTCATTTTCATCCTAACTTCACATGAATTGTTAAAACATAAAATGAACACATAAAACTTAACAAGTAGCATATATGACATAAAATGATATACTACCCCCCAACCCCACATGCTCAACGTGTGCTAAAAAGGGTGCCTAATATTAGGGTCGTGACAATGTTCATCTCCCAATCTATGTATGCCAAAAATCTTGTGAAAAAGTTTTCCCTTGAACACTCCTCTCACCTCAAAACACCAATGGGATCATCCCAAAGGCCCAGATTGGGCTGGCAATTGTGATGACAGAAAGAGTACCACTGGGGGCTGCTTTTATCTAGAAAATAATCTTGTTTCTTTGTATAGTAGAAAGAAAAATTGTGTTTCCCTATCTACAACTGAGGCTGAATATGTAGCCCTTAGTAGCTACTGCACATAACTGCTATGGATAAATCAAATGTTTAAAGACTATGGGTTGAATAGCAAAATTCTTACTGCCTTCTGTGATAATAAGAGTGCTTTAGACATATCCAAGAACCCTGTCCAACATTCCAGAACTAAACATATTGATATTAGATACCATTTCATAAGGGACTTATAGAACAAAAAATCGTGTGTCTGGAATTTATTGGGAACGAAAATCAACTTGCTGATATATTTACAATGGCATTAGATCATGAGAGATTTTCCTCCTTGAGGAATTCTCTTGGCTTGTGTCATATTTGAGGATGTGAGCACAAATGTGCACACATCCGTTGACACATCTGTATATATACGAACTCAAAAAAATAATATCATGCATTAGCACGAAATGTCTCAGTGTGGTCACTTGTTTGTCTTACATTATTGACATGTCTGATTTCTTAATTGTGGGCATTTCTTGTTCATGTTGTCGTTTGATAACTTGATACAATCTTTCTAGATATCTCACAGTGGGTGCCTTAATCAAGAGAAACACCTGCTTCTCCCATTTGTATGAAGCCAAGTCCAGTGTGATCAAGTGATCCTCAAGATAATAGTTTGAAATCAAATTTGAAAAGACCACTGGAAAAAAGGTCTATCTTTGGGTAATAAGAAAATTGAAAGCTACTCAATATGCAATTTATCCACAATAAAAAAATGGGTGGATGCATCCTAGAGGCTGTGCAGATTAGATTATTGCCCATTGACTTTTTGTGATGAAGATGTGTCCCCAAATGTGACTCACATCCTATGCCAGATCTGAACATGAGAATTTTTCCTTCACCTGTGTGATGCATCATTCTAGTCATTCATCATATTAGGTCATATAGGGTGCTTTGTAAATATTTTCTAGTTTATTTTCATTCTTAATTTATTCTTTGATTTAACATGTTCTTGATTTCCAATATCTCTCATGAAAAAGAAAGGGGTGTAACAAGATTCTCATGGAAAAAGGAAGGACAAGTTCAAAAAGGTATTTGTGAAAGTGATATGACTGAAGAAATCTGGTGTTACTATAAAAGGTATTTGGGATTTTGATTAAATTTATCCCCTACTTTTGTTGTGATTTTCCGTTCGTCAAGGCCAAGGGTTTATATCCGTTATGGACTCTGTCAAATCATGTCGTAGTCTAGAGTCCTAAAGAGGTAAGAAATCCTTAATTGAGTAGGAAAGGGGGAGTTGTGAGTATAAATGTGACTCACATCCGTCACATCTCTTTAATTACTCATTGTGTTTTCTTCCCCTTTGCCCCAACTTCTCTCATATACACGCACCATATTTTATGTTCTCTCTCTAACCCATATTGCAGTATCGATGGAACCAGAAAGCCCTATTCGTGAGGAAGATATTATTGATGTACAACCAATTTCCATGGCATTGTCTGAATCAACTCATCCCCCACTTATTTCTTTGCCACTGTTCCATAATCACCAGAACAGGTATTTGCTGAAGCTCCAACAATGAAGGTACCTCCTCCATGTGAATCCGCTCCTATGGAACCAACAGTTTCTCTCTCACCACCAAATATTCCCACTCCTCCACCATTTTCTATTCCACAAACAGTTGGGCCTACTCCTCATTTGGCTATTGTTCCTTCTATGACCTCCCTAATCACCAAGACAAGGAAGTTACCAACTTCCAAACCCAAAGGGAATACTGTAAAATCCTCACCCCCCAAGAAGGTGAGAAAATCTCATAGGGCCAGAAAATTATCTGATGCAGACAAAGGTAAACACCAGAAGCTGCCTAGTGGTAAACCCTCAACAGCCATAGATCTAGAGGAAGAAGAAGAGGAGGAGGAACCCCAATCCAAAATGGTGAGAAGGCCAAGGGCATAGAAGGTGTTGCCCACTGAAGCTGAAAAGGATGAAGAACCCTTAGCCAATTTGCTGATGGAACTAAAATGGATAAATAAGGTAAGAAGAATATGAGCCTGTTCAGGCTGTGGAAGAAGAGGAATCAAGCTTAGAGATTGATGATACAACTAGTGATGAGAATTTCAAGCTAGGTCCTGAAGAACTTGAACAAGAAAAGGAAGACCAAGCTGTGGAACAACAAGCAGTTGAGGAAATAGATGCTGAATCTGAAAGGGAGCCCTCTCCCCCAAAGGATGTACTTTCAGATGTGCCCACATTCAAGCGCACAACCTCAAGGATGTCATCCAAAAAGAGTATTCCTGTATCTCTCTCCTCTACTAATTTAACTCATGTCTCCCCTTCATTTTTATCTCTAGATGCCTCAGAAAGGCATGAGCAAATAGTGAACAATGTTTTTATTAGAGAGATGAAGAGAAATAGAGAGAGATTTAAAAAGCTAGGTTTGGTGAATTTTTTTGAGGATAGGGGTATGTTGTTGATAGTTGGTCACCACCCCTAGACCTTCTTTCCAAAGGTTGTGCATAAATTTTATGCCAACCTGACCAAAGGCCTAAATAACCCTGCTTTTCCAATGCTTTGCACTATATATGTCCGAGGGAAGTTCATTTCTTTTTCCCCCTCTGTCATTAATACCTTTTTAGGGCTAGATGAGGTTTGTGATGAAGATTGTTAGGTGTCTGAGGATTAGATTTTCTCCACCCTTACTCACGGGAAGCTTACAGCTTGGCCCTCAAAACCTAAGGATTTAGGTAGTGCTCTCTCACCTCCTTTTATTGCTTTCTACACCTCATCTTAACTGTCAACCTTTGCCCTTCAAACAACAAAACTTCTATCACTAGGATTCATGCTGACTTGTTATATAGGTTGGGAGCCAATAAAGCCATAAACTTTAGGGAATTCATTTAAAAAAAATTGAGGTTATTGTGAGTCCCCCTCCAAGAAATGGTCTCTTCCCTACCCCTAACTCATCTCTCAAATCCTAGTTGCTCAAGGGGTCAAAATAGAAAAAGAGGAAGCTAGAGTGAGTGAATTTGAACTGCTCAAAGAGACCAAAACTCTCCTGGACCCAAAGCAGAGGTTTGTTGATTTGCCAATAGGGGCTGAACCTGAAGAATTGAGTCCGGATGTGGCCACATCTAGCCACACATCCGCAGTTTCTTTTGATGCTAAAATGAAAACCCTAGATGCAGAAATCATTGCAGCTGAAGCTCTCTCTACAGCCCTGAATCCTCAACTGATTGCCTCCCACACTCATGCAAAGAACCTTAAGTCTTTGAAGGTGGATCCCCAGAAATGGAAGACTACACTTTCTAGTGAAAAAGGTGAAGAAGAAGATGGTGCTGATGCTGATGCTAATGCTGATGCTCCTGGAGATAATGCTGATCCTGCTGGATGGGAAAGTTGGGAAGATGATGCTTAAAATCAGGGGGAGTTTATTTTTGTTGTGATTAAATTAAACTCTTAAACAATTTTCTTTTTTGGCTATTAGTCTTTGATTTTGTCTGTAATCTAATCTCTACACATTTGCTGGATGTTGTTGTATCTTAGTTTGTTAAACTGCAATTTTTGGTACTAACGATTGTCTATGCAGTTTTGTGTGAATGTGTTTACACATCCTCACACACATCCATTTCAGGGGGAGATTTGTGTTAACCAACTTGGTTAATTGATTCATAAATTGCTAAATCTTTGTTTTGACTAGAAAGTCCAAAATAGGGCGAGATTAAAAGAGTGAGATTTTAGGGAATATTTACTTTTCTAATTCGAATCATATTGATATACTTGGTAAGAGGATTTTATGATTTTCTTAGCAAAGATTTACTTTCCTATTTGAAAAAGGACTTTGTTAATATTTAAATATCTTTTATTTATGTAAATATATTTAGTATATACTAATTTTCTAACAAATCTCTTTCCTTGTGAGTGTCAATCTTATATTTCCTTGTAGGAGTTAGATTGCATCAAACAAGGAAGTGTTGAATTGATCGAATGACTTCTCAAAGGTGCATATATATAAATACAAGACATTGGCACATTGAGAAGACACGATTTTTAGAAAATTGAAAGACAATTACTTTTTGTTCTTCACAGATTCTATAGTACTTTTAGATTGTCAGTGAGGTTGTGACTTACATCTGAACTCAATCTAGTTTTCATACAAGTTCTTTGTTATACTTCTATTTAGAATAGGCTCTCCTTGAGAAATGAAGATTGTTCTTAGTTTAGAAGTTGGTTATTTCTTGTTTTAGTATTTTAATCTTTTAGTTTTCACTTATTTGATTTTGTTTTCTGTAAAAAAAGTTTTTAATAGTGAAAAGCTGATTTTTTTTTTAAATATAGCTTTTTAAAAATTTATATATCAAAATAACATTTTCAAAAACTTAAGTACCAAACTAGCACTTTTGACTTGAAATCCGGAATTGGTAATTCCGGATTATGAAATCCGGAATTACCAATTCCGGATTTGATTTTTTTTTTTTTTGTTTTCCAAAATTGAATTTCCGAAAATAATAATTCCGTAAATAGAGGGCGATCGCGCCCTAAAATAGAGCGATCGCTCATGTGTACTCCGGCGGTACCAATTCCGGATTCTATTTTTATTTTTATTTTTTTTTCCAAAAAAGATTAAATGAGGAAAATAATATTTTCTGGAATAAATAGAGAGCGATCGCACGTATGTGGGGGCGATCGCTCTTAGTGTAATCCGGAACTGATAACTCCAGATTTTAATTTTTTTTAAAAAAATACTAAATATATCAGAATTGAATTAAGTAATGTTTTTTTTTTGAAAAATTCAAATCCGAAAATGCTAATTCCGGATTTGCTTTACAAAACCCATCTTCCTCGGCAAATCTAGAAGAAATGCGGCATAATAAAAATTCATTGAAGAAGAAGGAGAAAAGAAGAAAGAAGAAGAAAGTAGGTGAATTTTTTTCAAAAAATATTGAAAATTCAAGAAGTTGATTAAGAAGTTCAAGAAGAAGAGGTGATTAAGAAGGTACATTTAATCCTCTTATTTTTTGTTCGAAATTTAAATTTAGTATTTATTTAAAAATTTTTGTGAATGTAGTGATATTGTTAAATTAGATTTTTTATAATTTATTTTTCAATTTCTAGGAATAAATATGGCTGGAGTTCCACTTGTTTTCATGTGTTATTGGGGAGGAAATGATGAACACCCGTTTGAAGGTGAACATTTTGAAAGGGGACCAAAATGTGCACTTAGGGCTAAAACTCGATGGAGTTACAAGAAGTTGATTAAAAAGTTAGCTAAGAAAATTGGGGTAGATCGAGCTGTTGTTCAGTTGCAAGTTATATGTAGATATCCTCATCTTGTTGCTCCCGGGATTGCAAACTACATTCCATTTGTAATCGACAATGATATGGGTATGGAAGTCATGTTTGATGTTTCGCTCGGTTTGGTGGGTTGAGTAGCTTACAATTGTATGTTAAGATAAATTTAGTTGATAATGTGAATGTTGAGGAGTTTGAAACCTATGAGGAGCCATTACAAAATCGGTATGTTAATGACATGGATACCTTCCGAGATGGGTTCTTTAAGCTGCTATAGTCGGATGGATCTTTGGAACAAGTACACAAACATATGTGGAAGAGGAAGAGAGAGAGGAAGAGGAAGAGGAAGAGGAAGAGGAAGAGGGGGAGGAAGAGAGCGAGGAAGAGGGAGGGGGTGAGGGTGAGGAATTGTATAATGATGATGATAATGATTCAGATTATGAAGAAAATATTGAGTTGCTTCTAAATGAAGATCGTGACGATGGATATGATGATTGCCGTAGTCCTACCGATGTTAGCGAGAATGAGGGAGAAGATTTGGCGTTACATTTGGTTGCTTACGAAGAACCACAACATCATGTGCATGACAGAGTCGGGTATCAATTTTATCGTGATATTGGAGAAGGATCGGAGATATATGATGATAACCAATATGACTTTGCTGAATGGAATGTAGAACATCAGGACATTGCCAAAGGTATTCGCTTTTCAAAGAAGACAGATGTGCAGTATAAAATGAAGTTGTTTCATATTAAGAAAAATCTGCGCTTCAAGGTAAAACGAAGCACAACCCGAAAGTGGACTATTGAGTGTTTGATGAAAGATTTTCCGTGCAATTTTTATGTGAATGTGAGTTTGAAGAATGCCGGGTATTGGGAAATTACCAAATACAAGGGTCCTCATTCTTGTTTGGCAACTGAAATTAGCCAAAATCATCGAAACATGGATGCTAAGTTCATAGGGCAGGAAGTTTTGGAACTGGTTAAGGCTGATCCCGAGTTGAAGATTGTACTAGTGAAGGCGGAAATAAAAAAAGCCTATGGAAAGGAAGTTTCATATAGAAAGGCATGGTGTGGCAAACAAAAAGCTATTGCAGAGGCATATGGAGACTGGGAGGAATCTTACATAAGACTGCCACGTTTGTTAGCTGCCATCCAAAAGTGGAACCCTGGAACCATTGTGGAGCATTCTGATCCTCCTCCTCCCGGTGCTTTAGGTATGTTTGATCGTGTGTTCTGGGCATTTGGCACTTGTGTGGAAGCATTCACTCATTGTCGTCCTGTTATTTCTGTTGATGGCACATTCCTGCATGGAAGATATAGAGGGGTTATTCTTATTGCCATGGGTGTCGACGCAAATGATAGTCTACTTCCTCTCGCATTCGCTATTGTTGAAAAAGAGGACTATCGAAACTGGTGTTGGTTTCTGCATCTTCTATGCAAACATATTGTTAAGGGTCGTGAAGTTTGCTTGATATCTGATCGGCATAATGGCATCCTTTGCACGGTTGGAGACATTGCCAGCTGGCCACGAAATGTTATCCACAGATGGTGCATGTTGCACTTGCGAGCTAATTTTCTTAAAGCTCACAAGGGCGTTGGATTGAAAGATCTTTTTTGGCGTCCTGTTAGCACCACCCAAGATAGAAAGCTTAAATGCTATCTGAGGCAAATTCGTATCATCAACCCTGAGGCATATAAATGGTTTGAGAACTTGGATGCTAGAAAGTGGACAATGGCTCACGATGGTGGATATAGGTACGGCATTAAGACTACTAATTTGTCGGAAGTTTTTAATGGCGTTATGAAAGGAGCTCGGGAAATGCCAATTTCAGCAGTTGTTGAGACCTCATTCTATAGGTGTGTGGCATACTTTCAAGATAGACTCACTAAAGCAATTAGTGCTTTAGGGGGAGATCCTAATGGCATCCCACCACCAAATGCCACGCTACAATTCAGTGAGAGAATCGATCGAAGATACCGATACAACTTGGATAAGGCTGGGTTTCATCACGTCACAAGGTTTAACACTACGTGCGTGGGTGTTTATAGTGTGACGACCAGGGTACGTGGTGATAAAGGTGGACACATTCAAGTTGTGAGATTGCGTGATCGAACATGCACTTGTGGCAAATGGATGCAATATCATTACCCTTGTTCGCATGTGCTTGCGTGTTTCAAATCGCAAAGTGTCGATGGTATGAGTTATATTCATCCTTTTTACAGCCTTGCCTCGTACTACAAGACGTGGAGTTGCTCTTTTCATCCAATCCATGACGAGGCCTATTGGAATGTAGATCATATTGTCCCACGTTTTTACCCTAACCCGGAGCATCGACGTGACAAGAAGCAAGGGAGACCCAGGTCAAGGCGACTGAGAAACTCTATGGATTGGAAAGTTGCAAAAAAAAAAAGAATCGTTGTGGGATTTGCAAGTTAGAAGGTCACACACGAAGGAGATGTCCAACTCTTAGACAGTAAGAGTTAATTGTTATTTTTATTATTACTTCTTAAATTACGTGCTTTGAACTTTTAAGTATTGTTGTTTTATTTGAACTTGTAATATTGTTTTACTTGAACTTGTAATATATTGAACTTGTAATATATTTAACTCTTGGTGGAGTATGACATCAAATATATTTGTAGTTGCGAAACTTAAAACGACCAAATGGGTCAACCGCTCCATTTTATAGCAAATAAAATATGAATAAAAACTGAAATAACATTAAAATAAATATTAAAATTAGTGATCACATCCCGATCACATAGGATAGAAATACAAGTTCAACAGTTCAACAACACATACATTAATCAAACATTAAAATAAAGAGTTCAAATTAGTGATCACATCCCGATCACATAGGATAGAAATACAAGTTCAACAGTTCAACAACTTTTACATGAAAAACCCATTCATGGAAAATCAGATGGGATGAAATCCTTATGGAATACCTGCAACACAAATAAACTAATGTCATTTGTTGAACAATCACCCACTCACAGTCTGTACCTAACAATTTTACCTTGAATACATTGGGGAGTGTGATGTTGAGTATATGTGTTTTACGTGAGGGGGAGAAAACAACAACCTAAAAATTAC
This sequence comes from Adenophora triphylla var. japonica, assembly GCA_022495995.1. Classification (NCBI taxonomy): domain Eukaryota; kingdom Viridiplantae; phylum Streptophyta; class Magnoliopsida; order Asterales; family Campanulaceae; genus Adenophora; species Adenophora triphylla. The sequence continues at coordinate 42,396 of JAFEMH010003069.1, forward strand.
AAAAAAAACATGATTAGATGGCAATATTAATAATAGGTTCAAGTTGTTGCATTTTTAATACATCATACCTGATGAAGTATCAGAACAGAACCAACAACTATGTCATCTCCGAATTCACTCTCAGTAAACACCTTATGATGAATTGCACCACCTATTGTTCCCGTTGGATCCTATCAATTTTATCTTAATTAGTAATGAAAGGGGTAGCAGCAATCATACCATCGCCACTGAGCAGTTCAAGTGCGGAGAGCCAAGGACTGCGTTCGAAATCTTTATCCTCCTTGGGATCTTCAATCGCTCTCCTCACATACTCTTGAGTCGGAATCAGAGGTTCCTGAGAGGATCCCCCTCTCTGACGATCGAGGTTTCTCTGGCGCAAAGCCAACTGCACGTCACCAGCTGGACCAGGAATCAGACGCTCTCCTTCGCGTTGAGACAGATTTATTTGAGAGAGGTGAGAGGGTTGAGGGTTAGATGTTTGGCCTTTTTCAAAATGAGGACGGAGATTAGAAGAATTTTTGAGTCTACGATCCATATTTCAGAGAGGAGAGAGGGTTGAGGGTTAGATGTGTGTAATGAAACTACTCCTTCCTTTTAAAGGGGAATTCAAATTTGATAAATCTGGCATTAGCAGTGCCGAATTTGTAAGTTAAGATAAATCCGGCATTGACAGTGCCGGATTTGTCAGTGAAGATAAGATCGGCATTGGCAGTGCCGGATTTGAACGTATATTATAAATGTTCAACCTATCTTCAATTAATGCACTTTTTCTTCATTACAGTTTTTTGTCATATATGTGCAGGTGCACACAGGTACCAACACACAGAGTTGTAACATTACTATTTTTAACATGGAAAATCAGGACAAATGGGGCGATCGCCCCTTTCCATCCGCGCGTTCGCGCAAAGTTACTGGAATTTTGGGAGCGATCGCTCCAATAAGAGGGGCGACCGCTCCAAAGCCAAAATTGAGCCAATAGCGTGTAATATTCCCTCCGTCCCAAAATGTTTGTCCCATTTTTTATTTTCAATTAACCCGTTATTGTATAAAAATCTTGTAATACTCCCTCCGTCCCAAAATGTTTGTCCCATTTTTGACTTTTTTGTTGAACCTGTTATTGTATAAAATGAAAAATATTATAATTACAGTGATTGCACATATGCAGTGTATTATCAAAATGTCTAATACATTTTGATCAAGAGCTGGTCATTTATTTTAGGATAAATAATTTCAAAACTTGAAGATAAATTTTATGATTGCAGCGATCCATAAATAAATTTTTAACATAACACAATGTTTGCTTAAATTAAATATTGTTTTGCTGAAAACAAACATCAGCCATACCACCAGGCACAATACAAGAAGGGAAGAAATAAAATCGATTTAGCGAGTCAAACAAAGAGGAAATTAACAACAAGTTTGTTACAAACCAAAAATAAAGATGTCTTTGGGACACACCCCAACATAAAACCATGTTTGCATGCCAACAAAGGCATGACGAATTAAAATACAAATCAAATATGAAATATTGTTTATGAGGATCCCCTCATCAAATTAAGCCACAAACCAAAGCTGAAATTAACTAAGAGTTTTAAAATTCAACAAAAAACATTAATCTTCAGAAATGTCCACCATAGCCCGACCCATCTCCTGGTGGTGGTGGTGGCATCCGTCCAAGGATATTCTGGAGCAACCGAGTCTGCTCCTCCTGTACACGATCATGTTGTGACATCCAAGCATTTTGTTGTGCCCTCCAAGCCTGGTTAGTCTCAATCTCCGCATCCACGCGGACGGATAAATGTCCAAAATCTTCCCTCATATCTCTAATTTGACTCTCCACGTAGCCAACCTGCTCTGACAGATAATAAGCAGCCTCGACCGGGTCTGCTCGCCACTCCTCCTACTCCTCCTCCTCCTCATCATCATCATCATCATCATCATCATCATCATCTCTAGCGTGAGGTCTCCTAGATGACCCCTCACCCCTCTTTACATTCTGACATTTAGTGGTGAGGGTGAATAAGTTAATCTTTGGACCTCCTTTAATGTCCTTGTTCACTAACCTGAGGTTAAATCCCGATTTTGTTATCAGGGATGTGATCAACAATGGAAAATTATAGTTCGTATTGGCCATACCCTTAGCCGTGTTCCATATCTCCTTACTGATTATTTTTCCAAAATCAATTGTTTTTCGTTGAACTATCATGTGCATTAGAAATGCACGTCTCCAATTAACCTCATTAAAATGAGAGGAGGGGAGGATCCTCTCACAAATAAATCTATGAAGATACTTCATCCAAGTATCCATGTCTCGAGCCTTTACAACTACCCCCTTCTTCACATTCCTAGGGTCAATTACCCCAAAAGTCGGAGCTAGCAAATGCAAATTTTCCCTAACTTTTTCCTATCCTCTCCATCTCTTTGGTGTACTCACACCCATTCTCCTCAATGTTAGTGGCTAACCCGTAATGTTGATTAATGGCATCCCTATCATAATTAACCTGTAGCCCCCGCACAAAAGACTGTCCCGTATTTCCCCGTTCAAAAACATTAGCATAAAATTCTTTGACTAAAAGTGAACTTCCATAGTTTGGGGGCTTACTCCCCAACTTTCCCCAATTGTAAAGGGTAACAAAACCATCTAAATACAAGCCATTAAAATCAAATTCCCTCTCCGGGTTGAATGGCTTGTTTTCATATAACTCAAAGAATTGTTGAGCTTGAATCCCAACAAATTTAGCAGCATCATACGGGGGACCGGTAGGGGTTGGAGTGTTGGTGGTAGTGGTTCGTGGTTTTTTAGGAGGCATTGTCAATCAAAACTCAAAGATAAAAAATTGGAAGCTTACTTTTTAATTGGCCGGAAGTTCGCCGGAAGGTCGCCGGAATTTCGCCGGAGTCTTTGTCTTGAAAAACAAACGTGTGACAATCTTCAAAATGCACCTCAAACCTTCAATGTGTGCTTCAAAATGGATGATTGATTGATTTTGGGGTTGAAGAAAATTGGATTTGGGGTTGAAGAAGCTTGAATTTGGGGTTTGAAATTTGAAATTTTAGAGAGAGAGAGAAAAGGAGGCGCTGGTGGTAGGGTTATTTGATTGGGAGAGGGGGAGGTTTTTTGGGATAAACCGTGCTTTGGGAAATTCGCGTAGAGGGCGATCGCGCTGGGTTTAGTGAGCGATCGCGCCTTTTCTCTGTAAAAAGAGGGTGATCGCTCGTTTATTGGGGTGATCGCACATATGGAATTTATTATTTGTTTTTTAAGAAAAATAAATTTTTAATAAAAGAATCCGGAATTAATATTTCCGGATTACATTGGGGCGATCGCCCTCTATAAGGGAGCGACCTCCCTCTTGTCCGTCCCTCTTTTGTCAAATTTCAATCAGTTTTTTAACGTTTTTCGTTAGTTTTTTTAGAATTTCCATCAGTTTTTTAACGTTTTCAGTTAGTTTCTCAGAAGTCCAGTTAGTTTTTAAGAATTTCCAGTCAGTTTTTAACGTTTTTCAGTTAGTTTTTCAGAAAAATCAGTCCATGGCAAGCTTTCATGAAATTAAAATTAACAATAATAAAAGAATAAGTTTTATAGAAAATTGACCACATCCCGGTCACGTAGGATACCAGTCAAGGATAATTGGACGGGGTAAATTCATCAGGGGGATTGCGAATCCTACTCCCTCTCCTCGGCATACGACGACCACCTGATCTAGATTGTTGAGATGAGGATGAGGATGATCCGTCGGGACTTTCTGAAAACTGCACACTAGGCAAATGGAAACTAGGCCTAAATCCCGGAATCCCGAATGTCTGCTCAGGCGTCTGATTATAATTGCTAGAAGAAGGGAAGGAGCTCTGAGGCGGTTGCGTGAAATCAAACTGATTCATCAATTCGGTAAAAGAATTACCCGGTCTGTCTCGGTGAACTCGTCTCGATCGAACTCAAACCGATGCATATCACCGTATTGATCCCGCATCTCCTGGCTCATCCCGCAGCTGGTATCCGCCACGCCTACGAACCCGATTCTCCTCTCGTGGCTCCTCTTCGCCAGTATGATCAACCGTTGGGGGAGCTTGGGCTTGCGATCGTTCTGTTGCTCCCTAATATGTGTCGGTGTGTTAGTGACACATTGTTGAGTGTAATTCACCATGTCTTCCAAGGATGTGGCATTCTGGCTGTATAAGTACATCCCTTGGAGACTTTGAATCTGTTCAAAACAATGAACTAAAATTAATTAATACGGAAAAATGGTATTGTTTTTTGTAAAATCATTGTATGTAATATATAACTTACCACACCCTCATAACCGCCGAACGTGGCTCGAACCCTAGTCCTTCCACATTAGACGAATTGTGGATGAGCGATCGAGTAATACGCCTATACCATGTCAAATAGGGGTGATGGTAACTCATATCCACTTCACCAAACTCTCCATCAACGACATTAAACTCCCGTTCATTCCACCTTGCTATGTGCCGATCATGTTGTTGCATCCAGCTAACGCCCGACCGACCTTGCCGACTAATCCGATGCAAGTCCAAACCGGTGTCGCGGTCATCGTGCACACCTTGAACCATCCCAAATTGTCGCATTACGCGATCCGGAAAGTGCCATTCAACCCTCTCAAAGCGTATGAGGGCACCTTCGCCCTCCATATAGCTTGGCCCCGAAGGCGTAAATTCGGACCGGCACACCGTTGTATGGCCGCCACACAACCCGATCATTCTCTAAATATGACAACTCGGTCTCGATAGCCTTGCAGGTTATGGGCGATCCACGAAGTATACGACAATGGACCCTTCCACCTACATATGAAACAATTGACATAAAAAATAATGAGTAAAAAAGCGATATATTACAAAACAGATCATTTACAAAATGAAGTAATTGAAATATACCTGTAACCCACTGGTTGCAATCCAGTAAGTGTTATTTCTTCATGTCTCCTAGGTTGTGTACACAACAACCTCTCCCATGCCCAAAGCTATAAAAAAAATTATCATTACGTACAAAACAGGTTAAGTCCACTAGCATAATGTAATCATATATAATAGACATACCTGTACAATGGTTAAGAAGCCACCACACCCTTTCGAATCGTGCTGAGATGCTACACACATCTCCCTATACAAGAAGGCCAACGCTCCACTACCCCAACTGTACAGACCAATATTATTTATATCCCTAAGAAGTGCGAGGTACATCAACTTCACTAGGTTATCAGACGTGACGGGCATAATGTATGACCCCAATAATAAGAAAATGTATGCTCGAGTATATGTCTCAATCATATGCTCGGACGCATTATTGGGAAGTCGTTCAAAATGAGGAAGTGTCCTAGAACCCATCTCATTGATATCATTCCACCTCTTTTGATGTCTGAGTTGAGGGTGCAACCCCAAATAACTCCTCAACAATCTCAACCCATGCCAAAGCACTCCTACTAGTTTCGAACTAGTCACCGCCATTCCGTCTACGGAAGACCACACAACATGTCAATATCCTCTAAGGTGATGGTCATCTCCCTACAGGTAAGTGAAAAGTGTGGGTCTCTCGGACGCCATCTTTCAATCAAAGCCTCAATCAAATGCCAATCATATTGTATATGACCTAATAAATACACTCCATAAAATCCGGTATTTATAAGCTTCTCTTCTATCCTCCAATCAACTCTAGGTGGAAGTACTTGGACCACGCCTAGGTCTTAAATTGGGTAACTCTTGTCCCTCCCAAATATATTTAGATCTATGTGTATCCCGAGAAGTCAATACATGAGGATCGATTGGCCCAGATCAATAAATTGTTGTTGTACATGTTGATTCATTCGAAATAAAAAATTTAATAGTAATTAAATTTAAATGGGACTTAATGTTTAATTCATTGACAATCAAAAATTAAGTACATAAATCATTTTAACAACAAAATATAAAAAATGCACAAATAAAAATTCTTAAAAAAATTTATATAGCTAAAATTAACAACTCAAAACAAATTAAAATAAGAAATATAACTAACCATTTTTAAGTACCAAACTAACACTTTCTCTCACAACTCTTTAAACTTCTTCTCTTCTCCTTAATTCTTTCTTTCTCTATCTCACTCTCTGCACTCCTTCTTCTTCCTTTCTTCCATGAACAATAAGAGTTAAGTTGTAGTAGAAATTCAAAATTTGAATCCGAAAATGGCAGCCCCGGATTCAAATTAAAGCAAATCCGGAATTGACAGTGCCGGATTTGAAGATACGCATCTAAGGAGCGATCGCCCCTTAAGTAGAGCGATCGCCCTCTCCTATTTTCAGAATATATTTTTTTTATTTGCTTTATTTCTTTTTTGGAAAAAAATAAAAATAAAAATAGAATCTGGAATTGGTACCGCCGGAGTACACATGAGCGATCGCTCTATTTTAGGGCGCGATCGCCCCCTATTTACGGAATTATTATTTTCGGAAATTCAATTTTGGAAAACAAAAAAAAAAAAATCAAATCCGGAATTGGTAATTCCGGATTTCATAATCCGGAATTACCAATTCCGGATTTCAAGTCAAAAGTGCTAGTTTGGTACTTAAGTTTTTGAAAATGTTATTTTGATATATAAATTTTTAAAAAGCTATATTTAAAAAAAAAATCGTGAAAAGCTTTTTGGGCCTTGTTTGCTGGAATTAGAATCAGTAAACGTTTTAATTATTTGTGTTATTTTATTTTATTCCGCTGCTTATTAGTGGATGTGTGAACAGTTATAACACACATTTGTACTCACATACGTGTTCTGTTGTGTTGACTTGTATTTCTAGCTACACGAAACTTTCACATTTGGTTTTACTGTTTATGCTTAAATACAAACTCGAATTAATACAAAATATATATTTTGCTAATAAAAAAAATTAAAATTTTGTAAAAATAATAATTTATAAAGAGCCCTTCATTTGTCTTTATCCCAGACTTTAAAAATCGAATAGCGTTAAAAAAATAAAAATAAAATCATAGGACTTAATCGAGGTCGTTGCGATAAAAAATGAAACAAGTAACGATAATATGAAAAAAAAAAAAAAAAAAAAAAAAAACCTAACAAATTCATCTCGACTTAGGTCAACTCAATTGTAACAACTTACAATTATGTAAAATCTCAAACAAAAAAGTGATAAAGATGTGAAGAAAACACAATAAGAGAGTGACATATAACAGCCCTACAACTTCTCCTAATTGATAATTGATAATGTACATCCAAATTAAGCACATTATAACTATGCAAAACACCTCTACCTAGTACCCGGTAGAGAACCGATGTATCATGCGGCTAAGATTTGATCACGTCCCCTCTCTGTCAGATTGATTGATGGTTGAGAGTGTTCGGTAAGCTCCACAGCAGGTTGATAGCACAACTGATAACACTTTCGATAACACACACAACAGAGTATAAAAATTGTATGTAAAACAAAGTAAACAATTTGTAAAACATAACAGTTTTGCAGTGAAATATAAAAATAAACACAAGAAATAATTTTTCTCAAGTTATATAAATATATAACTTGAGGATACCTAAATGGCGAAGACTTTATATTCACTATAGAGATGATTACAAAGCCGAAGTTGTTCCCTATCTATATATCAATAATGTAAGAACTAGGAACTAAGATCAATCGCGAAGTTCTATTCTAGCCACGACACAATCAAGTCCCAAGACGTTGAAGGTGGAAATAATTTATAGGAGGAAGAACACAAAGAGCCGAGGAATAATTGATCTTTTCTTGTCCAAGTGTGTGTGTGATGCTCGACATCTTGCTCTTGTCTACACCCTTGCTATTTATAGCCTTCAAATACTTGGAGGCTACTCTTGATAACAGCCTTGGATTTGGATCAGATGGAGTGGAGAAGTGGTTGAGCTTGTTGAGCTAAAGACTTGGTCAATTTCCTTGTTTGTAGCAACCGCCTTTGCTTAATGCCCAAGTCCTAGCATTAGCTCTTTGTACCCATGAGCTCTCATGAGTTGTACTCTCTTGTTTGCCATTCAATCTCAGTTATTGAACAAGTCTCTCACATGCTTCCTTAATTGGTTGTTCACAAGTTATGTATAAATAACCATTTATACGTAACTCCTCCATAAGATACGATCTTCCACCTTTGTAGCTTAATCTTCTCTTGGCTTACCCGTTATTTCCAAGCTTGGTCTTCTCCAAGGATCATCCAGCTTGCGGTGGCGTATTAAGGAAATATCATCTATTAAGGAAATTCTCCTAAGGTTTCCTAAGTTTATTGTTGTTATCTTTTTAAAATATTCTTGAACATATACTATTGTATTTAGAATCAGAAATGCAATATTGTATTTAGAATAGAACTCTCTCTCATATACTATTTATAAGTCTGTGAATAAAGAAAATGAGTTTTCCCATCATCCCAATTGCTAATATAGAAATCCCTTGATTAGAAAATACATTCACAATTTTCCATCTGGGCTTTATTTTGAAATTTCATTTTGAAATTCCTTTCAGAAATTGTGTTTGAAATTTCATTCGAGAATCCATTTTTAAAACCATTTGTGAGACTGAGCAATCATTTTGAATTTCCTTGTTTGTTGTGCTGTGGATTTCTGTTTGTTTTAAGAATTGGTTCTTGTGCTTGCTGATGAATTCAAAAGTCTCATTTCCTTATTTATAACGGTGTCCAGATTTTTCATTTTCTCTCTTATATTGAGAGTGTGTTGTTATTGGTATTTTCAGCAGCATGATGACATCCTCAGTTACTTCTACATGTTAAGATGATGTCTCACTGTAAGTATTGCATAATATTTATTTATTCATCTTATTTAATATTATTCATTATTATTTTACAGTAAATCAGAGGAGGCAAAAAGGGGATATGGCCAAGCACGATCAACCTTTTTTCAACATGTAGGAAGACTTGGTCTCTAGACGTTGTGGGGATAACTATCCATGCCGAGATTGTAGGAAGTTGTTATTTATCCGTTTAAGAGTTTTTATTTAAAAGGGGACATGGAGATGAAGAACACACACACTCACAGTCACTCGACAAACACACGAATTGTAAACATCTACATTGTCTTTCAACTTGTAACCACGATTCTTATAGTGAAACATTTAAGGTTGGAGACCTAACTCCCGGGGTTTTTTTCGAAGAGGTTATCATCTCTAAGGTTTTCCTCGTTAACAAAATCCTTGTGTCATTCTTTATTTTCGTGTTCTTGTTCCATTTAATCGAATTTCAAAGTCCCTTCCTTGTTATTTAAATCCATACACTTTCTAAGTTAAAATTCGACATTATTATTTTTTATACCAAAATAATTTGGCGCCCACCGAGGGGCCACTTGGTCTATTGATTATTTGGATCATTTCCTAAAAGGGTTCATCATGTCAACCAACCCCAATGTTTCCGCCGCCGGCAAGGGTGTCGCCGTCACTCCAACATCAGGAGGTAGAACCACCTTATTGCCGCCACCTCCTCAGACAGGACCTCAGCAAACGCAACCTTCAAAGACTCCGCAAAAGGAAGGGACCTCTTCCAATGTGGATGCCGACATCCGGAGCATCCTGACCAAGCTGAATCAGAGGCTGGATCATCAAGATAGCAATTCGAAGCTGCTGGCCAATTCCATGATCAAGATGCAGAAGGATCAACAGCTCATCGCTTCCCGGCTTGACAACATCTCACCATTGCGCGCAAGGAACCTCAACTTCGACACCACCGAAGGATCTACGTTTCAGAATGAATTTATCCCAATAGGTGGTCCATCTCAAACCCATCAGTCGACATCCTTAATGATGTCGCCATCCTTGCCCGGTGACACCCTATTGACGCCACCTTCAGCAGGATTCTCCCCGTTCATCCCATTCATTGACAACACCACTGTCACAACCACCACGGACAACACTGGTTTGCTGAATAATCTTTTCAATAATAATACTTTCAATCGTATTCCTATGGCTGACCCTTTTGCAGGAAACCCACTAGCCAAGCAGATGCAGGATCTCAGGGAGCTGATAATGAACGTGCCAGGCATAACTCCTCCAATCCAAACGATATCTCGAATTGCTACAATCAGTCCCGATTTGTCCCGGCAATTGCAAATGTCGACATCCCAAAGCGTTTCAGTGTTCCATCCATGAAGTTATATGACGGCAGCACAGATCCAGAGGAGCATGTTGCCCACTATCAAGAGAAGATGGACATAGTGTATATCCCACTTCAATTCAGGGAGGCTTTCCTGTGCAGAGGATTTGGATCGACCTTGGTTGGACCAGCTCTCAAGTGACTGATTAGGCAACCCCTAGGCTCAATTGTCTCATTCGCCCAGCTTATCAACATGTTCTATAATCAATTCTCATCCAGTCGACAATTCGATAAGCTGACAAGTGACCTCTACAATGTGACCCAGCAGCCTAATGAGACTCTGAAAGAATATGTCCACCGGTTCAATAAAGAAGTGCTAGAAATTCCCAATCTTGACATGTCGACAACCACAGAAGCATTCAAAATGGGGCTGAAGAAGGATTCACAGTATTATCAAGATTTGGTGATGACTCCTTGTAAACGGTTGGAAGAAGTCAGGAGCAGGGCCCTGAGATTCATAACATTAGAGGAAGATGAGCTGCGAAGGTCAAAGTCCTCAAGCAAGATGTCGACATATGACAATCCGGACAGGAAGACCGAATCATCCCACCGCAGAAACAACCGATCAAATCCTTATCCGAGAGTTGACAACAACAAAATTAATTCAATAGAGGGTGAGGATGAAGATAGCGATAATGTGCCTAACATTTCTGATTATTGTTTTTCTGTTGACATTTCAGTGTACTACGTACGATGGGCAACCTGGGGGACAAAGCAAGATGGCCAAAGAAGACAGATAAATCCACGGGATGGCGTGACAAGTCAAAGTGGTGTGCCTACCATGAGGACTTTGGGCATGTTACAGAAGATTGCATCGCGCTAAGAAAGGAAATCAGCTACTTGCTCTCAAAGGGACATCTCAAGGAGTTGCTGGGTTCCAGAAAGAAGAAGGCAGAAAATGCAGAAGCTCCACATGAAGTCGAAAGACCAGTCTCTCCTCCAGCATCAACGAAGGTGATCAATTTCATTAGTGGAGGGTCAGAAATTTATGGCACTTCCTATTCTGCCGCGAAGCAACATGCCAAGGAGTCAAATGAAGAGAAGCCAGAAAGACCATCCAGGATGTCAACATCTTGCCAGGAGCCAATCACCTTTGATGAGAGTGATCGAGATAATTTGCTGGAACCCCATCATGATGGCCTAGTCATTTCCTTGCAGATCGCCAATTATACCATCAGGCGTATCCTGGTTGATGGGGGCAGCTCTGTCAATCTCATTATGTTGAGCACCCTTAAGGAGATAAACATCCCAGAATTGGAGATCGTCAAGAAATCCTCAGTATTAGTAGGCTTCAGTGTCGAAGTCAAAGAATCGGTGGGAGAAATAAAGCTTCCAATCTACTCAAAAGGACTCAACACCATGGAGCAGTTTCTGCGTAATTGATTGTGCAACATCTTACAATTCTATTCTTGGAAGGTCGTGGATTCATGGAATGAAAGCTGTACCGTCCACTTACCATCAGTGCGTGAAGTTTCCAACACCCTAGGGTGTCGCTAAAATATACAGTGATCAGCAAGTGGCCAAGGAATGCTATAAGACTTCAATGAAGGCGTCGACATCTCCCAAACAAGCATAGCAATTACAGAAAAAAAAGTACGTGAGGTCCTGGAAGCTAGGGAGAACGATGTGAAAGAAGTATTACTAGACCCTTCCAATCCAGACATCAAGGTACTTATTGGTAGTGATATTCCACCAGATATAGAAGAAAAACTTGTGGACCTGTTAAGAAGCAGAACGAAGAGCTTTGCTAGGAAGCATGATGACATGACCGGCATCAGCAAAGATGTCATCACCCACAAACTCAATATTGATCCTAGTTTCAAGACAGTGCACCAGAAGCGTAGGAAGTTTGCAGAAACAAGAAACCAGATAATCAAGGAAGAAGTAGAACGTTTACTTAAAGCCAACATGATACGAGAGGTAGATTATCCAAGATGGTTAGCAAACGTAGTTGTGGTCGAGAAGAAGAATGGAAAATGGCGAGTCTGTGTTGATTTTACCGACTTAAACAAAGTCTGTCCCAAAGATCCATTCCCATTGCCTCACATAGATTCATTGGTTGATGCCACTTCAGGACACGAGCTTCTCACTTTTATGGACGCATCCTCAAGGTTCCAACAAATCCAGATGGAGCCATCTGATCCAGAGGACACCGCCTTCATAATACCCACTGGTATCTATTGTTATATTGCTATGCCTTTTGGACTGAAAAATGCAGGTGCAACATATCAGAGGCTCATGAACAAAATGTTCAAAGACCAGATTGGGGACACAATGGAGGTATATATCGACGATATGGTAGTGAAATCCAAGAAAGCTGAAGATCACATAAGCCACCTATCTCAAGCCTTCGACATCTTGGATTGTTTCAATATGAAACTTAATCCAGCAAAATGCAATTTTGGAATGAAGGCAGGAAAGTTTTTGGGTTATATGGTAACCAAAAGGGGCATTGAAGCCGCACCAGAACAGATTCGTGCCATTATTAACCTGTCGTCACCTCAATCCGTCAAAGACGTCCAGAGATTGACAGGGAAGATTGCTGCACTCATCAGGTTCATTTCAAAATCATCTGATCGATGCAAGCCTTTCTATGACATCCTAAGAGAGAATAAGAAGTTCCAGTGGGAAGATCAGCATGAACAAGCCTTTCAAGACCTCAAAAGTTACCTGTCGACACCTCCATTACTGGCCAAACCTCAGAAGGGCGAACACCTATTCATCTACCTAGCAGTATCAGAAAGCGCTGTAAGTGCAGTCCTGGTGACAGAGCGAGATGGCATTCAGCAACCCATCTATTATGTAAGTAAGACACTTTTAGATGCGGAGACCAGGTATTCTCATTTGCAAAAGTTAATTTTGGCTTTAATAACTGCATCTATTAAATTAAGACACTATTTTGAAACACATACTATAATTGTACGTACTAACTATCCTATTAAGAATGTTATGAGAAAACCAGAGATGTCAGGTAGAATGGCTAAGTGGTCCGTACAATTAAGCACTTACGACATCAAATATGAGCCCAGAACAGCAATAAAATCTCAGGCTCTAGCTGACTTTGTGGCTGACTTTAGTCCAACCATGCAACAAGAAGTAGAGTTGGAGGTTCAGCAACTGCGAGATGATGACATCTTGAAGATGTGGACACTTTATACCGATGGTGCTTCCAACATGAGAGGCACAGTAGTTGGAGTTGTACTAAAATCGCCACAAGGGGACATAATACCACAATCCACCTGTTGCAGTTTTAAGGCCACTAATAATGAAGCAGAATATGAGGCATTAATCGAAGGTTTAACAGTGGCCCAGGACCTAGATATCAAGCACATCCGGGTGTTTATGGATTCTTTGCTAATTGTTAACCATTACAATGGGTCCTACATAGCAAAAAAATGCAAACATGACGACATATTTGGAGATTGTGAAAATTATGGCGACCAAGTTCAAAACTTTTACTTTGGAGCAGGTGCCGCAAGAAGAAAACTCACAAGCAGATGCTCTGGAAAACTTAGGTTCAGCCTTCAAAAGCATTTCACAGACAAATGTCCCAATTGTTCATGTCGACATCCCATCATTTGATCGTCTCGAGCTGTTCGTTCTAGATGTCGACATCCCTACCAGTCCAGCAGTAACTTCCTGGACAGCTCCTATTATCAAGTATCTCCAAGATGATACGATCCCAGCTGAAGAGAAAAACGCTCGAGCATTCAGGGTAAGATCATCTAAATATTTACTTATTGATAACTTTTTGTTTAGGAAATCTGCTGCAGGTCAATACTTAAGGTGTCTAGAAGCAGACCGAGCCCAACAGGTTTTGAGGGAGCTACATGAAGGGCAGTGTGGAAATCATACCGAGGGCAGAAGCCTGTATACCAAGGCCCTAAATATGGGCTATTTTTGGCACACAATGCGGAGAGATGCTGCAGAATATGCAAAGAAATGTGATTCCTGTCAACGGCACGGCGACATCCTACATCAACCAGCCGAATTGCTACATCCTATCCTGTCGCCATGGCCATTTATGATTTGGAGAATGGATATCGTAGGGAAATTTCCCAGGGTCCCAGGAGGAAAAGTATTTCTACTAGCCATGACAGATTATTTTTCCAAATGGGTAGAAGCTGAAGCATACGTGCAGATCCGTGATAAGGAAGTTATCTCTTTTATAAAAAGAAACATATTCAGCAGGTTTGGGATACCTTCAGAGATAATATGTGATGACGGCTCCCAGTTCATTAGTAGGAAAACGCAGGATTTCTTGAAAAGATGAGAAGTCAAGATGGTGACATCTTCACCTGTTCACCCTCAAGCAAATGGACAAGCAGAATCCAGCAATAAGATTATTATAAGTAATCTAAAAAGAAGACTGGACCAAAAGAAAGGGAGATGGGCGGAAGAGTTACCATTGGTCTTGTAGGCTGACAGGACGACATCTAAGAATGCTACTGGTCAGACTCCCTATTCTCTAGTATTTGGGACAGAGTCAGTCATCCCAGCAGAAGTTCTTGTACCTACAGCTAGATATGGTTTGTTGACACCTGAACACAACAGTGACATCTTGACACATGATTTGGATACTGTAGACGAACTAAGAGATATGGCTAAAATCCGGATGGCAGCATATCAGCAAAGGGTAGCCAGGTCTTACAACAAAAATGTAAGGGTTAGAAGATTCCAAGTTGGAGATTTAGTCCTACGAAAGACATTTCAAAATACAAAAGAGCTCAACGCAGGCAAGCTTGCCCCAAAATGGAAAGGTCCCTACCTGATTGATGCACAGGCCGGGAAAGGAGCATATTGCTTGTCAACCTTGGATGGCCAAATGATCCCACGAAGTTGGAATGCCATTCATCTTAAAAGGTATTACATCTAGACAATGCCTTCCTAAACCTCACATCATCCCAGGTATGGACAATCCTCTATTGATCTTTTCATTTATTGAATATGAGTAACCTTTTCCCTATTTGTCATTTTTTATTCACTTCAAAATAAGATGTCGCTAACACAATCTGTGGAGGGGCGTCAACATAGTTGACGTCCATCTCTAACATGTCTCTGGCCATCTCTTCAAAAGTAAAGGTACACAATCCCTTCTAAGGCTTAAAGAGTTAATTACCTCTTTCTAAAGATGTTAGGTTGCCACACCTTCGCCTGGAGCGCAAGATATCTCTTTAATTGAGGTGTGGGGTGGGCCTATATGAGTAAAATTATATAGATTACCCATTCCCACTCAATTAAATGATTGATCTTAAGTTTTATTCTTGTGGTTATGACATATACATGTCATCTTAAGCACCTACGGTTTTGACATTTTTTCATGTCACCTTACGAAATTAACATATGATCATTCAAGAAAACTTCATGAAATTATACCAAGACATGGCATGCATGGAAGTTACTAACCAAAGTTTTTCTAAAGTATAAAAACTACCATAAAACGTCTTCCAAATTCAGTTGGCCCGCACCAACATCCAAACAACTAAAACTAAAAAGCAAAGTGTTGAACCAACCCAACACTTGAAACAAATTGTCTTCGGTCCTTATGGACCTATTACAAACCAGCAAAATAAAATTGTTTTTTGGGATTCCACCCGTAAATTCCAACAAAACAAACAAAGTTTTTACCTTTTTCACTTGGCAGCCACCTCAGATGATCCTTTGAGAGTAGCATCTCCGGCTTCAGTCTCTCCAGTTTCAATCTCTCTTCCTGCCACGGTATCCTTGGGGCTAGATGTCACCTCTCCTTCATCCACAGGTTCCCCTGTCAACCTAGGTAATTGGGCATATTCTTTGCTAATGTCCCAATCTTGAGATTTACCGTCCAGATGTTCCTTCATCATCTTAATTTTGCTCTGCACAATAGTCTTCGCAGCAGCAATCTTACAAGATTACCTCACATCATCAATCTCCTTAAGGTGATCACCCTCACTCTTAGCCAGGCTGTCTAGCAGATCCTTCACAGTCTTCTCTTGCTCCTCCAAAATCTTCACTTGCTTCTCCAAAGCATTCCCTTGCTCTTTCACTTTATTTTCCAACAAAGTCTTTTCTTTCTTAGCTAGGGCTGCCTCTGTCTTTGATTTCTTCTTGATCATCTCGTTCTCCTTCACCATGTCCTCAAGATATCCCGTCACCTATGACGGAAAGAATAGACATCAAAGGATATCATAAAAACTATAAACTGATCAAGAAATTAGATAGTAACACCTTACCCCAGCCGTAAAACATAGGTATTTCTTCTTAAACTCCGCCACGGGCATTCCTTCAAACATGTCCTCTACTTCTATCACCTTGTCTAGAGCAGCCTTCCTCTTTTTCACCCTTGATCCAATACCTACACTCTCCTCCTTTGCAAGGACCTTTTTAGGAAAAAGGGGAGGCTTTTTTTCTGTCTTAGGAGGTGAACTCCCAATAAGAGCATCGATATCATCTAGATCAAAATCCGAACCAGAAGCAATGGGCTTGGAAGCTGTTGACATTTTGAAGGATTGTGACACTTTCTCTTCCTCCAAACTACCAAGGGTAGTTTCTGCTAAGCCCCTAGGAGATCTCTTGTCTGGGGACAACTGGAAAAATTCTTCAATCTTTGTTAAGGTGTCTTCAGCTGGTGGAAACAAACTGCTCCAATCAATGTCTGCAACAGAAAGGAGTAAAATTACAATTTCAGTTAACAGAAGAAGACAAATAGCAAAATAGGAATTAAAAGTACCTTCCCTATTCCATCTGGTAGGGATCTCATCTCCGTTTCCAATAGAATCTCGCCTCACAAAAAAGAATCTCCCTTTCCAACCCCTGTCCTTTGAAGATGTCGTCGACATCAGGGCCATCCTCCCAGTCCTCTTCTTAAGAAGATAACGTTTTGACCCAAAGGGATGGAACTCATAGGAATAAGCTATTTCGCTGAGCCCTAGGTTTAGACCATTTTCCCTATTTACCTTTATTACAAAAGCAAATATCCTCCAAGCCATAGGCATTAGTTAGACATAAGCTAGCTTGGTCTTTTGAAAAAACTCGGTGATTAAGGAAAAGGAAAGCTGAACCCTAGAAGAAAGGGATATTCTAAGAAACAAACCCAATCCGGAGAAATCAAGTCAAACCTAAGATTTACGAGAAAAGGATGAAAAATGGCACCTTCGGGGAAACAATGTTGATTTCTTAGAGATACAATTTGGGTGTCATTAAACACCCAAACTTCCTCATCAGGTTTAGAAAGCAAGTTTTTAGACTCAAACTCACCAATGTCGACCTCTATAGGCTCTTGAGGAGAAGACGTGGCCTTTGTTTTTGAAGAACTCCACCTGGTCCTTCCCAAGATAGTAGCAAGCAAGAATCGGAAAAAGGTGGAATCAACAAAAGAGAAAGAGAACGGAAGTTACCTTCGAAGAGACGCCGCCGTGAGAGAGAATTGGAAGAGTGTAGAAACTTTTAAAACTGGATGAGGCAGTTTTAAAAACAAAAGAATACTTTTTCATTTAAACCTCGTTTTCAAAAATTAAAACTTCCCCCAACCGCTCATTACTCCACGTTTAATGCAGTTGTCACATCATGCCGCCAGGTGTCGTTTTGAAAATATTTACCCCTTCGAATTCCGTGAGAGGCAAATATTTTGGGGACAAATTGTTATGGGTATTTTCAGCATGATGACATCCTCAGTTGCTCCTACATGTCAAGATGATGTCTCACTGTAAGTATTGCATAATATTTATTTATTCATCTTATTTAATATTATTCATTATTATTTTACAGTAAATCAGAGGAGGCAAAAACGGGATATGGCCAAGCACGATCAACCTTTTTTCAACGTTTAGGAAAATTTGGTCTCTAGACGTTGTGGGGATAAATATCCATGCCGAGATTGTAGGAAGTTGTTATTTATCCATTTAAGAGTTTTTATTTAAAAGGGGACATGGAGATGAAGAACACACACACTCACAGTCACTCGACAAACACATGAATTGTAAACATCTCCATTGTCTTCCAACTTGTAACCACGATTCTTATAGTGAAACATTTAAGGTTGGAGACCTAACTCCCGGGGTTTTTTTCGAAGAGGTTATCATCTCTAAGGTTTTCCTCGATAACAAAATCCTTGTGTCATTCTTTATTTTCGTGTTCTTGTTCCATTTAATCGAATTCCAAAGTCCCCTCCTTGTTGTTTAAATCCATACACTTTCTAAGTTAAGATTTGACATTATTGTTTTTTCTACCAAAACATGTGTATAGCCTGTGTTTTTACCTCACAATGCTAAATACTCCCCCAATGCCTATTATTACAAAATTAACCCTCACATTTATTTCAAAAACAAGTTTTTTAAAAAAAACATATTTCAAAAACAAGTTAAAATCATTAAAATTGCACATTACTTACGGAATAAGAAACAGCAAAATAAATTTAAAAAAAAAAAAATCAAACAACGTTGTTAAAGATAAGTCTGGAGCCACGGCAGCACCGCCACTAACATCATCAAAGTTCCCGAAGTTCATCAAATCAACCCCAATGCCGCTCTCTATCGCTGGATTCGCTGGCGCAGTCGTAGACTGTGTATCAGCTCCTCCAACAATTTATGCACTTCATTCTCTTCATCCTCCGCTTTTACCTCTGATTCAACCACCGTCGTATTACTTTCTCCTTCCACTTTTTCCGCCTCAACCTCTTTCGCCTGACCCAACCTATTTTCTGAGCCAATATCGCACACCTCTTCACGTGGTTCGGAATAAAAATCAAACTGGTTTAGATCGTTATTGAACCCGCTGTAGGGTTGATAATTTTGGGGTGGATTTGGGCGCGATTGTTGTGAGGAAAGGTAGAAATCATGATGGTTTTTGTTGGGGAAATTGACCTTTGCTTTCTTACCTCGAATCTTCCGAGCTTCTCTGTCATAGGCTCCAGCTTTGAAGTACCAAAACAAGAGAGAGAAAGATGCCCCTGTTCTTTTCCTTGGTTATTGACTAAGGTTGCCGGAAATAATTGAAGAATACTCCCTCCGTTCTAGACATGTCCAAACGGTTCCGGTTCCCGGTTTCCAAATAGCCGGAACCGTATTCGAACCATGTTAATCCGGTTCCCGGTTCTATCCGTCGGTTCCGGTTCCACCGGTTCATTCACCATCTAACTTTTTTTTTAATCCAAACCTCTTAAGACAGTAAAGACGCTAACTACTCTGTTTTTTTTAAAATCAAAACCTCTTAAGACAGTAAAGACACTACACTACAAGTACAAATACTAAATAAATGCTAAATATTACATTTAACTTACCTTGATATTGATCAATCGCCGGTTCCCGATTTCGGAACCGCCGGTTCCCGGTTTCGCCGGTTCCTCGGTTCCCAATATGGTGGATTCGTATTCGAACCGTTTCAATCTGGTTCCTCTACGTTCGATTTCCTGCTCCCTTGCTCGCACTTCTTGCCCGGTTCTGTCCGGCTCAATTCCGTCGGTTCCCGGTTCTATTTGGACATGTCTACTCCGTTCTATGATAGCACAATTTGCATTGGCACAAGAATTAAGACAATGTGATGTGTTATGAGTATAGAGGGTTTGGTAGGAGAGAGAAAATGGAGTAAGTGGGTAATGGTTGTGAGTAGAGACAAGTGGGTTTCATTTTCATTTTGGGATTTTGCAGATTATTGTGGGACGTCCAAAAGGTGTCTTTTTACATATTATTGTGGAACGGAGGGAGTATGGGTTTTTGCGGATTTGGGTATGCGATTTTTTTTTTTAAATTTAGATGAATGTTTATTTAGGGGTTTAAAGGGTAAAATAGGAAAGGTGGTGATGTATATAGTGTTGAGTGATTAATTTTTTGTGTGAACTTATTATTAAGGGAGTATTCAGTAACGTTGAGGGTGTGAATAACAATAATTTTTTATAACTTATTGTTGATACCTCAATTTCATAGTTTGGGCTTGGAATTGAAATTGTGTTGAAATTCTAAATCACTCAATTCCACAAAACTAATTTCATCTTAAATCCTAATAATTTAAATTCTAAATTTTGATCAATTAATAACAACTCACATTCTTTTTACCACCACCACCACCATTTTTGCCACCTCCCGCCGCCGCCAACACCTCCGACAACCGCCACCGCCGCCTACAACATCTCCGGCCACCGCTGCTGCCCCCGGCCACCATTTGTGCCACCTCCCGCCGCCGTCAACACCTTCGGCAACCGCCAACGCCGCCTACAGCCACCATTGCCGCCTCCAACACCTCCGGCCACCTCCGCTGCCTCCGAAAATCACGGCCTCCAACTACCTCCGCCGGATGCCACCTACCGCCGCCGTTAACCACCACCACTATATATTTATTTTAAAAAATATAAAATTTTGATACTTTTGTTGTTGGCAAGGTTTGAACCCTTGTTATTTATAATAACTAACAACCATATACCACTAGACTAAACTAGATACTTGATTTATTACTGAACTTTTATTTTAAGTATAATGTATAATTACAATTGAATTCCACACATTATCCAAACAATAGAAATGCTATGATTTTGAAAGCAAATTCTATGTTATTTAAATTCTATAGAATTTGAATATTTATTGAATTCAAAATCAATGCATCCAAACGGACCCTGAGAGAGGTATGTTATGTCTCTTCTATATATAGAGTTTTGCTTTGCGAACATCACTCTAAGACCAAGTCCAATAGGTCAACTACCAAAAAACATTCAACTACCCTAATATCACGACACCTCATCTTCTCTCTCCATCCACTTAATCATTCAACTACTTTCTCAACTACACCCCCCACAATAAGCTAGTTTAGTTTAAAATTCAAATCCTCCCAACTCATCATTCTATATCCCACCACTTTTTATTTTATTTACAATATTTAATTTTATAATTAAAAATAATAATAAAAATAATAATAATTTATTATTAAAAAATAAATTATTAATATTTTTATTTATAAATTCGAGATTTTTTTTTAATTCACAACTTTTATTTTATTTTATTTTATATTCTTTATTTTTCAATATAATTAATTTATATTGAAAAAATATTATTTTTTTCTCGTGTTCCAAATCAAATGAAACAAGACTCTATTTGTAGATAAAAAAAATTAAGAATTTTGGTGTAAAAAAAAATTATTTTTTTTTTTTGATATAAGATAATTGCCTTTGAAAAATTCGGAGGATTTAAACCACAAAAAAAAAAAAAAATTGGCTGTCCAATCATTTGATGACAAGTTGCATAACAGAAAAAAAAGAAAAAACAGGCTTACCTTTCAGTACACACGCGCCTCAGGCGTGTGTTCCACGCTTGCTCAGGACCCAATAGACTCGCGACACGTGGCATAGATGGGCCCCACCTTTTTTTCTTCAATCCGGTTGAAATGTTTCAACTAAACCCCCTCAACTACCCCCCTCAACCCCTTATTACCCCATCTCATCTAACTTAATCCCTCTCAACCCCCACTTTCAACTCATTATTGTAAACAAGGGCATAATATTTATGTTCATACATCACTATAATTTGTAACTATAATGTTTATGTTAATTAAAAAAAAAGATTCGTGTCCTCGGACACGGGCATATGTACTAGTGGTCTAACATTTGACAAGTACACAAAATTGATTATTGGTCCAGTGGTTCTTGCACTGGATTTTGATGCATGGGACTTGTGGTAGGCTTTGATTTTTGCGTTGTGGTTTTTGATCCTGGTGGTGGAAGGGCCAGTGGCGGAGCCAGGAATTGTCCGAGGGGGAGGCAAGATTACATGCCTCCGGAAAAAAATTTCGGGTCGGACAAGTAAAAAATGGGTCGGATCCATGAAATACAAGCCCCCGAAAAAAAATTTCGGGTCAGACAAGTAAAAAATGGGTCGGATCCATGAAATACAATGTATTTTAGTTAACAAAAATGATAAAAGTAAATAATTCAAAGAACGATTGAAATAATGTTGAAGTATTTAACGCAAACAATTTATTAAAATATATTACTCGTACAAAAAAGAAATTCAAATTTGCTAATTAAACTTGGGATAATAGGAAGAAAGACCAAAAACAAAAAAAAATGGGAAAAACCTAACTAATTAATTAAGATTGAAAAAAATGTGAGAAAATTAGGAGAAAGAGAAAAACAAAACTGTTAAGAGAAAGAAATGGAGAGAGAGAGAATAGCAAATATGGAGGACAAATAAAATTAATTGAAAATGTAGGTAGCAAAGTTCGAACATGAATTTGAAAGGAAACACCAAAGGCTTTAACTTCACCCCTTCTACCACTGAACCACACCACTCACTAGTGTTAATCTTGAAGTTAATTATATATATACATATATAACAAAAAATATGTGGGGGGGGGGGCAAAAAAAAAAAATTTCCACTGCATTTTCATCGCTGGGGAGGCGAGTCCCGGGAAGGGCTGACTTTGATAAGGGTTCTCATGCAAATTTCATTAATATTACACATGCACTTCAGGAAGAACAATGGAGGGATGTAATTGCACAACTCTTTATTCTTGCATACATGAGATGTACTCTTTATTCTTGCATACATGATGATGAGATGTTTGGTTGGCGATTTCTCGTTGATCCAAATGCTCTGTTTTGTCGTTTTTTCAAAGCTAAAAATTATTTAGAAGGGAATTTTTTTTTAATGCCGATATTGGGCAGTGTATAAGTGCTACTTAGACCATCTATAATCGTTTCAACACTCTCATTTTTTCAACACCCTTTAAAACACGGCACATCAGCTTCTCTCTCCTTCACTTAATTATTCAACACCCCATTCAATTTTTAACCCCTACAATGGTTTCAACACCCATATTTTTTCAACACCCTTCCAACTCATCATTCTATACCCACCACTTTTATTTTATTTTATATTCTTTATATTTATGATTAGTAAAATAATAATTATTTTTATTATTATTTATAATTAAAAAAAATACTTCATACTTAATTAATTTTTTTAATTGCAATTAAATAAATACTTCATACTTAATTTATTTTATTTTATATTCTTTATTTTTCAATATAATTAATTTATATTGAAAAAAGAGTTTTTTTTTTCTGTGTCCAAATCAAATGAAACAAGACTCTATTTATAGACAAAAAAAAGAGGCATTTACAAATAACTACTTTAGAAAGATGGAAATTACAAAAAAAAAAAAACACATAAGTTCAAAATTACAAAAAAAAATAGTTTTTTTTTTATCAGTTTTGGTCAAATAACTGATAATTTCAGTTATCAGTTGGTCAAACAACTTATAATTTCAGTTATCACTTGTTTACAACTGATAACTGAAATTATCAGTTGTTTGAAGCACAAATTACTCTTCAAACAACAGATAACTGAAATTATCAGTTGTTTGACTAAAACTGATAAAAAAAAAGTTTTTGTAAAAAAAGAAAAAAAAATATTTTTTTGTAATTTCCCATCTTACATATTTTTTTTTTCTTGTAAATGCCATCTTTTAGAATGAGTTTTTTGTAATAAACCCATCTAAAAAAGGCTCTTTTTATTTATACGATCAGTGTCCAAATTTTTAAGCCAAAATCTCACAAAAAACGCATTTTTTCTCAAGCTTAGAAAAAACGTGTATTTTTAGAAGATGTCTACATGTAAAGGTTTCCTTCGCCGTTCACCGCGGTCGATCGACGTCGAAGTTTTCTGAAATTGAATTTCTATCCAGATTTGTGCCGACTTCAATCATTGCTTCAATTGATGATTTCTCAGTATTTTGGCTCTAGAAATTGAAACTGTAATGTGATTCGATCATATTCCTTGAAATGTTTTCAAATCGGATTGACGAGTCTCGTATTCAAAATTTCCGCAGAAAATTGGCTTCATCTTCACAAAATCACAACCATGCTTTAGTTGCTACAAGGACTCAACAATTTCAGCATATAAAATCAATAAATCAGGGCTGATGTTAACTACACATCTTAATGAGTGTTCGTGTGCGTGATTGAAACACAGCATTCCAAGACGTCATTGTTGGTGTAAATAATTGCCAGGGTTATGGTAAAAATGTACCAGTGCACGTCTAAAAAAGTGTCATTTAAAATCTCTTTGTCCAAAAACTCAGTGTCAGTGCATGTGTAACAAAGTGCCAGTGCCAGTGTAAAAAAGTGTCAGTGTTAGTGTAATAAAGTGCAAGTGTTAGTGTATCAAAGTGCCGGTGTTAGTGTAAAACAAGTGCCAGTGTTAGTTTAACAAAGTGTCAGTGTTAGTGTAACAAAGTGCCAGTATTAGTATAACCAAGTGCCAGTGTTAGTTTATAAACAGACACTTAATATACATGCACTGACACTTTTTTACACTGGCACTTTGTTAAGCTGGCACTGACACTTTTTACACTGACACTTTGTTACACATGCACTGGCACTTTGTTTACACTGGCACTTTGTTACACATGCACTGGCACTTTTTTACACTGACACTTTGTTAAACATGCACTGGCACTTTGTCACACTGGCATTTTGTTAAACTGACACTGGCACAAACGGGAAAAACAAATCACTTTTTTCCTAAGTGCCAGAAAAAACTAATTTTTTATAAGTGTTGGGATAGGAATAGAAGACCAACCTTGACAGTTTTTCCGGAGGAGTCTGAGGCGGGCGCCTGGGGATTGCGCGGCGGGCGCCTCGCGAGCAGTCATCTTGGCGTTGGCGAAGTATGCTTGAGGCGGCCGCACGGCCTAGGGCGAGGCGCGCGCATCGGCGGCCGAGGGGAGGCTCAAGGCGTCGAGTTTTTCAGGCGGCCGCATGAACTCCTTGAGGCGGGCGCCTCAAGGCCGGCCGAGGAATCTGTTTCGTGGGCCTTTTGCGTTTTCTGGGCTTAAGCTAGGGTTTGGTTATATTTTATCTTGAGCATATATAAAGCAATGTTCCGCCCCTTTATTCATTGTAACACATATTTTACATACATAGTGCAAGATCCTGGCTTGGTAGTGCCCCCAGACGTAGCCAATCAAATTGGTGAACTGGGTTAACAATTTCTTGTGTTTCTTTTCTGTTTTTCGTTGATTTCTTGTGCTTGGTTTGTGTGCGATTATTATTCTTGTAGGTTTGCTTGGGTGTGGAGGGCAATATTCACAACAACTGGTATCAGAGCTCCTGGTTCAGGATCAAGGGAGTTGTTCCAAGCAATCAAGAATGGGCAAGGACAAACAGGCGGTGGAGAAATTCGATGGTTCTGACTTCGGATATTGGAGGATGCAGATTGAGGATCTATTGTACAACAAGGATCTCTACAAGCCTCTGAAGGGTGTCAAACCGGAAGATGAAGATCAGGAAGAATGGGAACTCATGGATCGGAAGGCTTTAGGGGTGGTTAGATCTACTTTGTCAAAGTGGATCGCGAAGACTACCAGGAAGGCGACAACCACCAAGGAGCTATTGGATTATCTTACTGAGAGATTTGAAACTCCATCTGCTGCAAATAAGGTTGATTTGATACGTAAGATGGGTAGTCTCAAGATGCAAGAGGGAGGATCCTTGGCCAAGCACATCGATGAATTTATGGATGTCATAGATTCATTGACAGCGGTGGAGATCAAGTTCGATGACGAGGTTCATGCATGCTTGTTGCTAGCTTCTTTACCGGCAAGTTGGAGCGGAACGGTGACTGCAATCAACGCTTCAGCAGGTAAGAAAAAAATTGAAATATGATGATGTTAAAGACTTTCTTTTAGGTGAGGAAAATCGCATGAAGAAGTTGGGGACATCAAGTACTTCGGGAGCGGCTTTAGCTACTACTAGTAGGGAAAGCCGGGTACTAGCAAACAAGGAGAACCGAATCTAGGGAGAACGGTGTGAGTGGAAAGGGCAAAGCCGATGAGACCAAGGACAAACCGAAGGTTGCGAAGGGATCTGTTCGGCTATTATTGTAAGGAATTGGGACACTTCAAGAGGGATTGTCCAAATCGTAAGGGCAATCAAAGCGAATGTGGCAATGAAGGTGATGATGTACTGGTTCTGAGTGTTAGTAGTGCACTAGAATCATGGGTGCTGGATTCAGGGGCATCATTCCACTCTTGCGGGCATAAGGAAGAGATGGATAATTACACTTCCGGTGATTTCGGGAAGGTCTATCTAGCTGATGGCGAGCCTTTGGAAATCAAGGGGAAGGGGGATGTCAGGATAGGAGCATAGGACGGGAAGGTTCTACATCCGAACGGGTCGACACATTCCGGTTTGAAAAAGAACCTACTTTCAGTTGGGCGGGACGAAGAGGGTTACAAGGTGACTTTCTAAGGAACCGGGTTATTACCAAGGAGGATTGTGAGATCGCTCGGGTAATAAGGAGGGTACTTTGTATTTGGCAAACAACACCAAGGATAGTATTGCGGTGGCAGCAGCCCAAGGGTGATACCGATTTGTGGCACTGTCGATCGGGTCACATGAGTGAGACGGGGATGAAGGTACTTTGTTCTAAGGGTCTACTACCGGCTCAAGACAGCCAACGTGGGGATCTGCGAAGATTGTATGTTTGGCAAACAAGGGAGAAATAATTTCTCAAGGACACGTAGGGATCGAGGGAAGCAAAGTTGGAATTGGTTCACACGGATTTGTGGGGCCATCTCCGGTAACGTCTCTAGGTGGTGCGTCATATTACATGACTTTTATTGATGATTCTACAAGGAAGGTCCGGGTCTATTTCTTGAAGGGGAAAGATGAAGCTTTCGAGGTGTTCAAGAAGTGGAAGGCTTTGGTGGAGAATCAAACGGGACTTACGCTTAAGTGCTTAAGATCAGACAATGGTGGGGAGTATGAGCTCGGGGAGTTCAGGGAATATTGTGCTGCGAATGGTATTCGTATGGAGAAGACTCCAAAGAAGACTCCACAACTCAACGGGGTAGCAGAAAGGATGAACAGAACATTGAACGAGCGGGCTAGAAGTATGAGATTGAAGTGTGGACTTCCGAAGACGTTCGGGCATATGCAGCTGACACGGCAGCCTTTCTTGATCAATCTGGGACCATCGGTTCCATCGGGGAACGGAATTCCAGAGGAAGCTTGGAGTGGCAAGGTGTAAATCCGTCCTTTCTTCGCGTATTTGGCTGCGTTTCTTATGTTCATGTTGATTCCGCCGAGAGAACTAAATTAGATGCTAAATCTGCAAGTGTACATTTATTGGGTATGGCGGGGATGACTTCGGGTATAAATTTTGGGATGATCAAAACCATAAGGTTATTCGTAGTCGAGATGTGGTATTCAATGAACAGGTTTTGTACAAGGATAGAAAGGGGGCATCCGATGGTACTAGTTCGGAACCGGAGGTTGTAGAGGTGGATATTCCGCACTCGTGGGAGCAGATTAGCTTCATGTTGACCATGGTCAGAGGTCACCGAAGATGAACCTCGTACTCCGTAACGGATATTCCACTGCGTAGATCCAAAGCAGATTGCGTGGATCACCCGGCAGTATACTCCTTCGAATTATTATTTGTTGTTGATGATAATGGGGAACCGTAATGTTATGCGGAGGCGCTCAGTAGTGTGCTTTGTAATAAGTGGAAAGTCGCGATGGAAGATGAGATGATCTCATTGAAGGCCAACAAAACTTGGGAGTTGACTAAACTACCTAAGGGTAAGAAGGCGCTGCATAACAAGTGGGTTTACAGGATCAAGGAGGAAGCAGACGGTAGCAAGCGTTACAAGGCAAGACTGGTTGTTAAAGGGTTTCAGCAGAAGTACGGTATTGACTACACCGAAGTATTCACTCCGGTTGTAAAGATGACCACTATCAGAATGGTTCTGGGAATAGTAGTGGCGGATAACTTGCTGCTTGAACAGATGGATGTGAAGACGGCCTTTCTTCATGGGGACTTGGAGGAAGAGATTTACATGGTACAGCCAGAGGGTTACTTGTCTAAGGGTGGCGAGGAGCTAGTTTGCAGATTGACTAAGAGCTTGTATGGCCTTAAACAAGCTCCTAGGCAAAGGGTACAGAAATTTGATGGATTCATGCACGACATTGATTTTATCGATGTGAGGCGGATCATTGTTGCTACTTCAAGAACACGGACAACGGGTATATTATCTTGCCGTTATATGTGGACGACATGTTGATAGCGGGCTCTAGCAGAGAGAGGTAAACGGGTTGAAGACTCGGTTGTCGAACGGTTCGAGATGAAGGATTTGGGAGAGGCAAAGAAAATCTTGGGCATGCGGATTGATCGGGATAGGCAGTCGGGCAAGTTGGTTCTTTCACAAGCAGAATATGTTGAGAAGGTCTTAGCAAGGTTTTGTATGGAAGAGGCGAAGCCAACAGGGACGCCATTGGGTTTGCATTTCAAGCTATCCGAGAGGGACTCACCTAGGAACAAGGAAGAGCGTGACAAGATGGAGAGAACTCCATATGCTTCAGCTGTGGGGAGTCTCATGTATGCAATGGTGTGTACAAGGCCGGACATTGCACATGCGGTGGGAGTAGTCAGCCGGTTCATGGGCAATCCAGAAAGCAACATTGGGAAGCGGTTAAGTGGATCCTACGTTACTTGAAGGGTACTGCTGGTAAGGCTCTGTGTTTTTCAAGCAAGGAAGTGGTGTTAGCGGGTTATGTTGATGCGGACTTGGCATCAAGTGATCTTGATAAGAGGAGAAGTACTACGGGTTACGTGTTTACATTGGGTGGTACAGCAATCTCCTGGGCTTCTAAGTTACAAAAGATCGTGGCTCGATCGGCTGCAAGCGAGAATATGTGGCGTGACGGAAGCGAGTAAAGAGATGGTTTGGGCCGCGTAACTTCTTGGGTGAACTTGGGAAGACGCGAAGTGGTAATATTCTCTACGGTGACGGTCGAGTGCAATTCACTTGGCAAAGAATCCGGCGTTTCATTCGAGGACGAAGCATATTGAACTGAGGTTTCACTACATCAGACATCTCTTGGAGGAGAAGATTTTGTGGCTTGAGAAGATATTGGGATCGGAGAACCCGGCTGACATGTTGACAAAGGTTGTGAACCTTGAGAAGTTGAAGCTGTGCAAAGCTTCAATTGGGCTTGAAGAATGAGAGAGGAGGATAGCACTACCATGATCGAGGTGAGCACTAGGAGGACACCAAGGATGAGTTGAAGAACGGATATGGGGCTTGTATATGCGGTTGATCTCTAGGTGGGAGATTGTTGGGATAGGAATAGAAGACCAACCTTGACAGTTTTTCCGGAGGAGTCTGAGGCGGGCGCCTGGGGATTGCGCGGCGGGCGCCTCGCGAGCAGTCATCTTGGCGTTGGCGAAGTATGCTTGAGGCGGCCGCACGGCCTAGGGCGAGGCGCGCGCATCGGCGGCCGAGGGGAGGCTTGGCGTTGGAGTTTTTCAGGCGGCCGCATGAACTCTCCTAGCGGGCGCCTCAAGGCCGGCCGAGGAATCTGTTTCGTGGGCCTTTTGCGTTTTCTGGGCTTAAGCTAGGGTTTGGTTATATTTTATCTTGAGCATATATAAAGCAATGTTCCGTCCCTTTATTCATTGTAACACATATTTTACATACATAGTGCAAGATCCTGGCTTGGTAGTGCCCCCAGACGTAGCCAATCAAATTGGTGAACTGGGTTAACAATTTCTTGTGTTTCTTTTCTGTTTTTCGTTGATTTCTTGTGCTTGGTTTGTGTGCGATTATTATTCTTGTAGGTTTGCTTGGGTGTGGAGGGCAATATTCACAACAAATAAGACCAACTCAATTTTTAAAGATAACTTTATAACAATCCCACAAATTTTACAGGTTTGATTAGAGAAAAAATGCATGGACATATTTTAGATAAACAATAAATAAAAGGATCCAACAGTAAGCTTCTTCTTTTAAAAAATAAATAAATAAATTGAAAAAGAATAAAGGTTATTTGTGCTTTAAACTGACGTCACAAGGAATGGAAAATCCTATTATTGAAGAAGATGACACCATTCAAAAATCAAATAGAGCCTACATTTCGAACTAGTAAATTCAGAAACAAGACAAAAACTTAGGAGAGAACAGGGATACCCGTCTCATTCATGAGACGGGTCATTCCGACCCGAAACCCGCTCCTGTCCTTGCCCGTCTCGTGTAAGTATACACGAGACACATCTCGTGTGAGTTTACACGAGACACATCTCGTGTGAACTCACACGTGTGAGTTCACACGTGTGAGTTCACACGAGATGTGTCTCGTGTGAGTTCACACGAGATGTGTCCGGGCTTCGGGTCATTCCGACCCGTCTCATTCATGAGACGGATATAGCTGTTCTCATGGGAGACCAGCTCCAGAAACAATACAACAGATTTTCGAATCAATAATTCACAAACACCACGACGAGATTATATCATAATATCCCACATTGCAGAGGTAAAAGAATAACAACATTTTACGGAGCTCAAGAGGTTATAATAGACAAACTTTCCCCCCTAGGCCCGGCCAATCCAATAAGGGAAAATGAATGCATTGGGGCAATAATCTAGATTACAGTGAATTTGTCGAAACTAATTATCCCAATTGAAATTAGTAAAATACAAGATCAGTTCATTAATTGTTTCGATAAGAAAAATAAAAGACTGTCCAACCTCGTATTTGACTTTTCTTTCACATCCTTAAGGTTTCATCAACAAGTTTTTGATGTAAGAAAGAACCTCCTCCACGTTAACTGTCCATGCAACTGAAATCGGGGAATATCCTGTCCACGGATTCTCTGTATTCCATCTGTAACATATTTTCACAACCATATTTAGAAAAAATAGAAGAAAAGAGAAATTAATATATTACAGTTGTACGTACGTTTTTAATCCTTGGTCCATTAGCGTATGCCCAACACAAATGCCCTGTGTCTCAACTCTCACTACCCCTTTCTTGTATGTAAAGAGATCAGGCCGAACTAGTGCCACAAAACTAACTGGGTCATGAAGAAAGATTCCTGACAATTACCAAACAACCAAGAATCATGTTAAGTGAAAATTATCATAAGAAACTGAAAGGGGAAATTAAAATTATTAAGGTTTCAGAAATATTATATAGGTTCGATTGAAAACATTTACCATAGACACCGTCAGATTTTACGTGCCAATCTCTGTAAAATTTGCACATGTCACTCAAAAGTTGAGAGTGTTTTCCTTTAGATTGCCTCAATTCAGCAAGGTCATCGTCTGAAGAAAAATAACAGTTACGTCTTACTCAAAATCATTGAATACACATGGTTGGTTTTGACAAAATCATAATTTGTACTACCTCAGTCACAAAATGAACATCCAAATCTGATCTGAATCAAGAGCAGATTTGGATGTTCATTTTGGGACAGAAGGAGCATTAGAGCAGATTTGGACATTCATTTTGGGACAGAGGGAGTACATAAATAATACTCGCTTTGTCCCATGTCCAAATTAGTTTCTCAAAAAAAATCATGAAGTTTTAACTTTTTAACACTCTTAGTAGCTCATAAACATAAATACCCTTAAAGATTAACATAAAATATTTCATGGGCAATTTAGGACATTGATAGTTGACTATGAAGAATGGAATAACTTCTCAAGAAATTACAGTCATTTCGAGATAATTTTTTTTTTGATAAAATGAAATTATGAAGTGTGGGTGGATCAGCACCTGTCAATTTGACTTGAGTTGTAATGTTTATGCCAACAACAACAATGTTTGCCCCAGAAGTGAAGACGATGTCCGCTGCTTCTGGGTCCCCATAGATCTGCAATAGAAAAGGAAAAAGGATATTAAAAAAAAAAAAAAAAAAAAAAAAACCCTCAATGCATTGCACAACTTTGCTAGACGAGAAAAGGTTATAATTCTTTCCCTGAAACAAAGGCATCATGAGCAATAGCTCTATAAACTAATCAAGACATTTTAACTTTTAAGTCCTTTTGAGACTGCTAGTTAGAAACAAAAGTCACCAAGAAAAAGTGAAAACGCCCCTCATAAAGTCACAAGGCATGGACAAAAATAGTTCCAATCAAATAAGAGAAAGCTCGGTTAAATGGTCTTTAGACAAGATTCTAAAAGGGTATGCACTACATGAAATCTTTAATCTCACCCTTTACTTTAAAAAGTCCATTGTTTGAAACTCAAACCACGCAAAAACTTGAATAACTATATTTAAGAGCAAGTAATGCTCCCCTCTGATCCCCTCAAAGTGTCAACATTTGAAAGTCATTAAAAGAAAATGACTAAAACATGCTTGAACTGAAGTACTTTTTGAAATTTTAGTCTAATATTTTTTTGGATAAATCACGAATCCATAAAAGTTAATAAAAAAAAATTTCCAATATGAAACTTTAACCGGACAATAAAACAGAAAGCAACAGTCTTTTAGTGGAGTGGAGGGAGTATAAAATACAAAATATATTGAGCATCTAATATTTATTCAACACGTGTCAATTTTTAGTTTTTAAGGAAACTAGAGTAAGTTTTAGCACAGACATAAATATCCTTAATGATCACATTATACCATTGCAAGGCAAATTAGGAGATGATACGGAGTACTTTACAAGGGTGAGTTGATTTACCACACCAGGAAATGGGCACTCGTTTTTGGACATTTATTTCTTGCAGAATAACATTTAAAAGGGGGTGGACAGTGGAAGGAGATTATTTAATCAAGAAAGTGCCTACATCAGCAGTAGGGCTGATGACAGTTTCAACAATGCAAAAGATATATATTCCAGCTCGGACAGCATAGTAGATAAATGCAGAAATAGTTGTACATACATTTGCTTCAGCAGCAGGATTCACGTTCCCCAGTGCAAAGAAAGATCCACCGAGTACAACCAATCTTTTCACATTTTTTGCGAATGACTTGTCCCTCTTGACAGCCTTAATAAAGATCAATGCAAATATATCACTCCTCCAAGAAAAGGTGAGATAAAGAACTCGAAATACTGGAATTAGGATATTGCAGCTTACCAGAGCCAAGTTTGTGAGGGGGCCTAGTGCAAGTATGGATACTTCACCAGGATATTCAGAAACCTTATCAACTAAAAATTCAGAAGCGGACTTGTCTATTTTCTTGGAACTGGGAGGAGGTAAAGATATATTTCCTACTCCATCAGCACCATGAACAAAATCTGCAACACGTGGTTCTTCCCCCTGTAACAAATAAGCAGCGTGTTGGGCTACAATAAGCAAGAGAATAAAGAAATTCAATCAACTCCATTTTCAGTCACAGTAAACAGTAAATTGAATAAAACTAAAGCACTGGTAAGGATCCGATCCTTAACAGTACACTTGTACCCGAGTCTGAGAATCACATGTTGAAACATAACCATCTAAGACATTGGCTTTCGCTTGTCAAAGCATATTAATGGTCTGTCTCATGGTTTCAGTTTCTTTTCTAGTTATCTCGTGCTTTGATGCTGAGGAACAAATTATTTTATGGTAAGGTGTCCAAGCAAAGCTTGGTTATGTTTTTGGCTGAGGCTCTTCTAACTTCTCTAGCTTGTAGATTCTTTTCTTTATCAGTAATAAAACTTTATTTTTATAAAGAATATTTTGATACAAGAAATGATAAATATAAAATTTAAAAGTTATCCCCAGCCTTACCCTTTTATGTATAGTCACCCTCCAAGGTCATGGTACTGATCCTTATTTTACTTCATCTTTAAGAACAAACATTGGGCAGCTACACTTGTTTGCATCTCCAGTGAGGAGAAAACGCATACACACACACACACACACACACACACACACACAACCCCTTGTTTCTAGCAGAAAAAGGGCAAAAGTATCTCCTCCAGTAAAGAAGATTAATAATATTTTAAGGGTAAAGAATCTAACAACTGAAAATAAAACATAATTATCCAGAAAATAGTCTCTATACCTCATCTTTATATGCTCTTTGCCTTGCCATCTCAGGGAGAATTAATGGTTATTAAGTTCTCCGGTTTAACTCACGCCCATCGCTTAAAAAGTTGTTTAAACTACTGCATTCAGTAGCTGCCACAACATTTTTTCTCTTACCACAAAAAACTGCACTCATCAATAGGACCTTTACTAACCTGAAAGTAGAAGCCTATATTGCAGTAACCAGGATGTGTCCATCGCTATCATTATTTAGCTTAAGCTATGAACCATCAACAGTATTTTCCTCCATCATAACATCAAGAGCAGTCAAAATAACTCGTGAATAATTGATCTTCCGCTCCCAAGGGAACTTGAGGTAAATATGTCTAGAAAATCACATATAGCTTTATATTTCCTTACGTAGGCTCTTTAAATGGACCCAGTCTGAAACCTAAAGCATACCCTCAAACAGAACTGCCAGTTGGTTTTGAGACCCTACTTTGAGATACTTCAATTTTATCAACAACAAGAAAGTTAAATGTTGATATCTTCGTAAAAGTTATTGGTGGTTTAGTTGATACTCTTCTTGCTACCAAACTTTGAATTTACCATATTCTCTATAAGGATAATGCTTTGCATAAAAGGATTTGATGCCCATTTATGTTCCTTATGTTGTCCAAAGACATGGGATGTTCAAGTGCAAGAAGAGACCTAAGATTTACAGAATTATCAGGAATGTACTCCCACGTCCCAACTTAAACTTCAAAAAAATTTAGGCTCAAATATTAAGGAGAGGAATATTTTTATTATAAAATATAGAAAGTGGGTTAGGGTGTTGTGAGTATAGAAAGTGGGTAGGAGAAAGAAAGTGGGTAGAGAATAGTTAGTGGATAGTTGTCGTGAGTATGATATGTGGGGCCCATTGAATAAAGAAGTATTATAAACTTTCCATTTTGGGTTTTCGAAGATTAAAATGGGACACCCTTTAGGGAAATTTTCGAAGTTTAAAATGAGACGGAGGGAGTATATGTATATCTGCTGAAAGGATAAACCTTTCTATAAACAAGGTTTGATTCTTTAGAGGAAGCTGCAACACGGTCACAGGTTGAGAGTTAACTTTAAGTGCTGAGATAACTCTCTTGCCCCGCTGTTGGGTAAAATATCAAGTGAGACTGTCACACCATGTCATCTTGCTGACGTGGTGTGATGTTCCATTTATGTTTTGCCATGTGTAAATTGGAACTAATCACAACAAATCAACCCCCTTGATTGGGGAGGGGGAAGGGGGAGTTATGACACTGGAATACTGAATAACCACCCTTACATGGCAAGATGGCGTGATGTGACAGACCCACCGGATAATGTTTCCATACAATATCAGATTCCATGAGAATTGAAAACAATATTATTGATCTCAAATCTTTGTTGACTACAAATTTTCTTGCAAACTTGGTCTTATTTGGTTCCTCATTATAATATTAACTTCCGGTAGGCTCCACAAAAGAAAACAATAATGCAGATGAAAACTCTCTATGTTGGTTTTTGCTTGGGAAGATCTTACTAATATTAACCCTGTTTTGTGTTTACATTTATGTAGGTCATTATGTCACCAGAAACTTGCAGCAGCTTTCCACTGCTCCCTACACTCTAATGATCAGCTAATACAAAAACTTGGAGCAATTAATTATGGCGATTATTCTTAGGTGGAGTTAAGTGATGACCAAGTGGATGCAGACCAACCTTTTTAATATTCATGTAGATATTTCAAGCTTCACATATTTGGTCTTCATGGTATTTCTAGCCAAATGTAAAGGGAGAAATAAACTGCATCCAAAGCGGACAATGTAACACAAAAGAGAAAAAAACCATACTTTCTGAAGGGCAATAAAAAAAATGTACGGACAGCCCATATTCTCATCCTGCAAATAATAGTGCAACGTTGTCTATCACAAGATGAGAAAAGGTGACATATTCTACCAGTCAAGGAAGTTAGCGTATTGATCTATCTATCATTAAAGTTTTCAGGAATAAGAGACTCAAGGGCCCTATTTACATTAAAAAAAAAAAAAACATTGGCATATCAGCATCGTGAAGAATACATGCAAAATATCCCGCATCAAACAAAAAAGAGGACCCTTCAAAGCCATTCTTACTTCTTATGTTAAAAAAAAGGCAGTTGAATCATTTTATGTCAAATGATGGGATTTTGGCCATTGAAATTTGAGAGTGCTTCAGTATTACCTTTAAAGGTACAGAGCTACCCTCTGCAACGGGCACATCTGGACATCCTGCAATCTCACACTATCCTTTTGAACATGAACAAGGGTAATTGATCACGAACATGTTCAAGAAACACGAAACTTGAGTTGATGCAAACTTTGTATAAGACCTCAAAAGTAAAACATACCAGAAGCAAGGCGTTGCGAGTAGCATCCTTTGTTGTAACATTTCCAAAAATAGTTGTCATGCCTAAAATCTCGACATTGGGAGTTTGGAAAGCCATTAAGATTGCCATGCTATCATCTGCAAATGATCGAAACCCACTCAAATCTTTGAAAACCCGTTCGCATAATTAAACTTAGTTTTTTTTTTTTTTTGATATAAGAAAACTTTATTTCCATCATTTCCGATGGAGCCAAAGACTTACTATTTTTGGCTTGGGAATATGATGGAATAAAGCAAAATGGCTCATTAAATTGTCTGCGCTTCTTTGTTATGAAGCAACGGTCAGTCCATGCAATTTTTAGACGCAATTTTCACCGTGGGTCATCCGGAAACAGCCTCTCTGTACAATACAGGGGCAAGGCTGCGTACATTCGACCCCCCCTTACCCCACCGTAGGTGGGAGCCTTTGCGGCACTGGGGTAATGATGATGAAGAAAACTTAGTTTCTTTTCTAAAACAACCCTAAAGGATATGAAGTATTGGAACAGACTAAGGTATTATCAAACTGCTAAAACCCAAATCACATTATTTAATTTGTTTTCATTGCAGGTTAGTTGATAGTTCCATCTCCTCATTCTCCGATTCAATTAAGTTGACCTTCACTGAAACCATATGTCTGGTGCAATGATAAAAACTAGAAAGTCAATTTCAAGCTTCAATACAAATCTAGAACAAACAATCATAGAACATATCCACTTTTCTTATAAAGGGCCACTTCTCAGATTCCCCACCCCAAGCAAAAAAGAAAAGGGGCAAAAAGGTTTTCCATCCACTCTAATAACGACCCAAAACAGAAACTAATCCAACATTACGGCTTCTTCAAGTTAAATATTAAATAAAAATAAAATCTTAATTGCAATCAAGAAGAGGAAAAACATTAATCAAGGGGAAACTAAACTAACCAATGCCAGGATCTGTATCAATGATGATCTTTTCAGGTTTCAGAGAAGGGTGTGAAACAACATCGTTAATCCCGTCAGCAACACCATCGTTCCCCATCACAACACACAATTACACACAGAAAAGGGAAAATTAGAGAGATAATCGAATCTTGGTGTTGAGTTCTTTCGCCTTTCGCCTTTCCGCTTTAAAAAGCCAAAAGGGAAAAGCGGAAAATTGGAAAGGAGAGTCGTTTGAAAGAAAGATGAAATCTTGGAAGAGATTAATGAAGAAGATGTCTAGTGGCGGTGGGATTTATGTCAGCCTTGTTGGGCGGAGTTAGCTGGTGGATGTTGATTGTCAATTCTCTCTATTTTTATTTTATTTTTCTTTATTATTTCTTTATTTTTATTTTTATTTTTCTTTTTCGAGTTCAAGCTTTCTCTCACACACACGAACTATTCCTAAATTACAATTGACCCCCTTAATATGTACTTGTTCGAGAAAATTTAATACTTTTTCGAGCCAAAACCGTCGATCGAGTAGGCCGATGAATGGGTCAAATAACTGATAAGATGTATTTAGTCTGAAACCAACAAATAAACATGAGACTCATTGGAATATTTTTGGCTAACACTCTCGAACGCTAGAAACAGTATTTAGAAATGGAATTATCAAAACTCTAATATGAAAGCAACGCGTAAAATGAATAGACTTGAATTATGGGGATTGAACTCTATTTATATTGTGTGGTGGAATGTCCTCCACGAATTAAAAGATCGGTGTTCAGATATAGTTGAATCTAGAAAAGTGAATTCGTATTGTGTCGAGTCTCTGAGCATGTTAGGAGTCCCTTCTACATGTCTTCTTGTATGCGTACAATCCCTTAGTAGAGAAGGGTTCCTGGTGAGTGTGGAATGCACGCTAAATACTCTAAGCCGAGCAAGGGTTGAGCCCTGTACGTGAGAAATATCTCTTCGTTGATATCTCTAGTGCGGAGGCCTGAACTCCGACTTATTAGTCGAGCATCTGCTCGATGCTATTTTGTGAGTGAGGTCGTCGAGCTCATCCTCGTTGCCGGCCTTAGTTGGTTTGACCCAAGTTCATGATCGATTTATTCGGTTCAGCACTTCTTAATCGCGCATTTTGGAGTCTTAAACAAATATCATTAAACGTTAAAAAGACAGTGATGCGAATCTATCATGTATTGGATTATAACTAAACCCATCTAAGTTAGAATTTGGGATAGAAACGACGCATGGACCCGTTGCCCTTTTGTCGACCAACGATAAGGGTGTTGGCCTCGAAAGACACTTCTCGTTGGCTAAATCCGCCTTGAAGTATAATGCCTATCGGTGGGTAAAATCATTTGCAGATAATTTAAATACGCGACGGGATATTGTAAATGATATAATGACCTTGTTGTCAAAATTCATTTATATTTGGTTTTATTTCGCTTCAATTCATCTCTATCTCAAATCATTCTTTCGATTGTAGGTAGGGCCGTAAACGAGTTGAGCCGAGCCGAGCTTTTGAAGTTTCGAGCTCGAGCTCGTTAACTTTTAAACGAGCTCGAGCCCAGAATGTCTGTTCGAGCTCGGCTTGAATCAAGTTTTGAGCTTTTCGCGAGCTGGCTCGCGAGCTTTACGCGAGCTGCTCGAACTCAAGTATTAACGAGCCGAGCTCGAGTTTCGACTTATTTTTTGAAAAAAATCTGAAATCAAACGAGCTTTATCGAGCCCTAATTCGAGTTGTAATCGAACTCGAGCCTAAACGAGCTTATATATATATATATATATATATATATATATATATATATATATATATATATATATATATATATATATATATATATATATATACTAAAATTCATTCGAGCTTTTAACGAGCCGAGCCCGAGTGAGTCGAGCTCAAACGAGTCGATCTCGAACAGAGTTCGTCGAACATACGAGCCGAACACGAGTTGAGCTCGAAAAAAATGACGAGCTTAAAAATCGATTCGAGCTCGAGTTCAACTCAAGCCCACTCGAACTCGAGCTTTTTTCGAGCAGAGCCCGAGCTGAACTCGAGCTTTTTTCGAGCAGAGCCCGAGCTGAACTCGAGCTTTTTTCGAGCCGAGCTCGAGCATGCTCGTTTTGTGTAACGGCCCTAATTGTAGGGAGGTTAAGAGAGACATATCATCCCACTAAAATAACCAAAGTTACATGTAATGAAACACCCAGGCTTTACTTACTGTTGGGCCCTACATTTTTCAGTCAATATGTTTTACAACTTACGCCTAAACAACTTGGTACTAACAACTTGAGTTGTTCCATTTACAACTTGGCTTTCTGCAGGTTGGGACGCAGTAACGCTCTTCCTATTTTATAGGACATGTGCCGGAGGGAATAAAGACCAGTTCAACCACGTTTCCTCAGCAACGGATCTTATCTTCTCCCTCAAACAATAAATGGCGAATATATCTCTATGTGATCAACCTCTTCCCCGATTTTTTAGGCGCATAATCCTTCTTTGTTAATTAGTTTTATTTTGAGGTATAAAAGGGAGAGATACACTGTATTTACACACACGTTCTTCACTAGCTTAAGCTCCCTTTTTCATACGCTCTTAGCATTGTAATCTCAAGAAAATTCCTAGTAAACTTTCGGTCAAGTCAGGAGCCAAATCCTCCCGGGGTTTTATGCCGGCGAACAAGTTGTTCAAGGGCTTTCCCTAGTCAACAAACATCTTGTGTCCATTTCTATTCAACTTGATAATCATTGTACCTAGATTCTTATCACTTTAGTCACTTTTCTTCTCATCTAATTCGCTTGTTGAAATTTGACCAAAACAATTTGGCGCCGTCTGTGGGAAACTTTGATTATTTGCGTAGAAATGGTTAATCCCTCATCCAGCAGTCAGAGTCGGCCGTTTCCTGTTTCCAATGCCCAAGGCAACCCTCCTCCAAGTGCAGAAGCTGTCAATTTGGAGATAATGTCCAACATGGCGGACATGTTGAAGAAAGTAGGCGATCGGTTGGATGCTCAGGAGCACACGAATACCATGATATTCAATGCCATTGATAGTCTGCGTAAAGGGAAGCAAGCTGAGACTCGAGTATCCACTCCGTTTTCACCTTTACTTCCTAGATCTTTGTTTGGTGCAGGTACAGGACCGAGCCATGTCGGAGATATCCCTATGTCCAACACCTTGCCAGCGGAGAGCACGATTGTGACATCCATTCCAATCGAGCAACCAAGATTCGGCCTACTAGCTAGCCAACCTGCGCTATCATCTTGCTACACTGATGCTACACCCTCAATGGGGCAAACGGGAAGTTTCTTTAACACTTTCGATACTTTTGCACCTCAAGTTAATAATGCTCCTCTTTTCGCAGAGAACCAACTTGTTAAGGAAATGCAAACCATTAAGGAGTTGCTACGAAGCGTGCCTGGAGTCAACTTGCCGTATCACCAAGTCTCTCCAACTTGCTACAATGAGTCTCGTTTTGTGCCAAAGAATAGCCGGTGTGGAGATCCCGAAGAAATTCTCGATCCTCATATGAAGAAGTATGATGGGAGTACCGATCCACAGAGTACGTGTGCTGTATCGGGAATCAAATGGATATCATAAGTATCCCTCCTATGTTTAAAGAAGCATGTTTTTGCAGGGGCTTTGGCTCTACTTTGTCGGGACCAAATTTCTTAAAATGGCTAATGGGCTTCCTCTAAACTCTATTTCATCTTATGCTCAACTTGTCAATATGTTCATTAATCGGTTTTCATGCAACAGGCATTTGACAAGTTGACTAGTGATCTTTATAGAATTGTACAAATGCCTAACGAAAATCTTAAAGAGTATTTGCACAGTTCAACAAGGAGGCGTGACTATACCCAACTTGGATGTGTCCACCGCTACGGAGGCATTCCGTATAGGCTTGAAGAAGAGCTCATTATTTTACAACGAGTTGGTGATGACCCCAAATAAACAACTTGAAGAAATCGTAACTGTGGCCTTGCCTTACATCGATTGGAGGAAGATAGCTTAGCGATGGGGAAGTCAACTCGGGAGGACTCCTACTCCTCTATTTGAGCCTTCGACAGACGACCGGATTCCCATCACTATAAGTCCAACAGGCAAACCCCGTTAAAACCGAACCTTCTAGAATTCATGTTGTAGATGATGATCGGGAAGGTGATGATAATGATTATCCACAAATTTCTGAATATTGCTTTTCGTGGACATTGCAGAATCTTGTGCGCCATGGGAAATCTTGGAGATAAAGCAAGATGGCCCAAGAAGAATGACCGATCAACAACTTGGAAGGACAAGTCCAAGTGGTGCGCATTTCATGAAGATTTTGGGCACACCACCGAGAACTGTTTCGCCTTGAGGAAGGAGATTGCTCATTTATTGTCCAAGGGTCTTCTCAAGGATTTGTTGGGCAAGAAGAGGGTCGAGTGAATCCAAAGAGCCCGATTCAGAGAACAGCCTAGACCCGAGAAAGTTGCACCCTCCACCACTAAGGTAGTAAATGTTATTTCAAAGTGGGTCTCATATTTGCGGCACAACTTACTCGCCGCCAAGCGTCATGCCAAAAGCTCTAAGGAAGATCAATCGAATTGCCTTCAAGGCGTCGTGACTTCACGTATGGTCATATCATTTCTTTTGAAGATGAAGATAAGGACAACACGTTGGACCCTCATCATGATGGTCTAGTTGTTCAGTGCAGATTGCTAATTGTGTGGTCAAGCGGATTCTCGATCGATGGTGGCAGCTCGGCCAACATCATCTTCACTCATGCTCTTGAAGATATGGGCATCCCTCTCGTCCGAAGTGGTGAAGAATTCATCCGTGCGGTAGGGTTCGGTGGTGAGGTGAAGCAAACAATCGGAGAGATCAAGTTGCCCATCTACCTAGAGGGTATGAATTCCATGGAGAGGTTTTGTGTGATTGAGTGCTCTTCCTCGTACAATGTTATATTGGGAAGACCTTGGATCCACAACATGAAGGCCGTGCCATCAACTTACCATCAATGCGTCAAGTTTCCAACACCGGGGAGTTGCCAAGTTGAAGGGAAACCAGCAAGTCTCTAAAGAATGCTACAAGATCAACATGAAAGCAAGCTCGACCCTCGGCAAGCATAGCAATTAAAGAAAAAGGCCCAGGACATTCTTGAAGCAATGGAGCACGATACAAAAGCGTTCCCGTTGATGCATCAAATCCCGAGGCCCAAGTGCAAGTTGGGATAGACCTACCGTCCGAAATCGAAGAGGAATTGATCGAGTTCCCGAAAAGCCGAAATGCTGCTTTCGCTTGGAAACATGAAGACATGACAGGATAAGCAAGGATATTATTACTCACAAGTTGAACATCGATCCGACCATCCGTCCCGTCCGTCAAAAAAGAAGGAAGTTCGCCCAGAGCGGAACCGGATCATAAAGGATGAAGTTGAGAGGCTTCAAGTCCAAGATGATCGAGAAGTTCGCACTCCAAGGTGGTTGGCTAACGTTGTAGTGGTGGAGAAGAAGAATGGCAAGTGGCGAGTATGCGTGGACTTCACCGACTTGAACAAGGCCTCGTCCGAAGGATCCATTCCCTCTCCCTCATATTGATTCTCTAGTTGATGAGACAAAGGCCACAACATCTTGACATTCATGGATGCATCTTCCGGGTATCAACAAATTCAAATGGAGCCTTCGACCAAGAAGATACAAAGCATTCATGACTACGAAGGTATATATTGTTATATTTCTATGCCCTTTGGTCTTAAAAATGCGGGCAACCTATCAAAGGTTAGTGAACAAAATGTTCAAAGACCAACTTGGCAAGACGATGGAGGTCTACATAGACGATATGGTGGTCAAATCCAAGCACATTGAGGATCATGTGGAGCACCTTGCTGAGGCATTCAACATCTTGAAAGCCTTCAACATGAAGCTCAACCCGGCGAAGTGCAAATTCGGCGTTAGAGCAGGTAAATTCTTGGGATATATGGTGACCAAGAGGGGAATCGAAGCAAGTCCCGAACAAATCAAAGCCATTCTCAACTTGGAATCCCCTAAGAACATCAAGGACGTACAAAGGTTAACAGGTAGAGTAGCAGCTTTGAATAGATTTATATCCAAATCGTCTGATAAGTGCAGGTTATTCTACGAAGTATTAAGAAAAAACAAACTTTTTCAATGGACTGACCAACATGAATCAGCCTTCAAACAACTTAAAGAATACTTGATGACGTCACCCCTACTCGCCAAACCCGAACATGGTGAGCATCTTTATTTATATTTAGCTGTATCTGAAAATGCTGTTAGTGCAGTATTGGTGAAGGAAATCCAAGGTGAACAACATCCTGTTTACTATGTAAGTAAGTCTTTATTAGATGCTGAAACAAGGTACTCTCATCTTGAAAAATTAATATTAGCCTTAACTACTGCTGCTACCAAATTACGTCATTATTTTGAAACACATTCCATAACCGTTAGAACTAATTATCCTATGAGAAATGTGTTGAGAACCCCAGAGTTGTCGGGCAGGTTGGCCAAGTGGTCGGTCAAGTTGAGCACGTATGACATTTCATACGAGCCGAGAACACCATCAAATCGCAGGCCCTAGCCGATTTCGTAGCCGACTTCACCCAAGTTTGCACTCGAGGTAGAACCGGAAGTGTAACAACTTGAAGGTAAAACTATTCCTCGATTTTGGACATTGTTTACGGCATGGAGCCTCAAATTCCAAAGGGATTGGCTTGGGAATAGTCCTAAAATCCCCTCAAGGTGATATCATACCTCAAGCCGTATCTTGTGAATTTAGTGCAACAAATAATGAAGCCGAGTATGAAGCCCTAATCATGGGTTTAACTACACTTTGAATCTGAATATTACACATTTAAATGTATTTGTTGACTCTCAATTGCTAGCTAACCACTTTAATGGCGCTTATATGGCGAAACATTCCAAGATGACTCTGTACCTCCAACATGTTAAGGCTTTAGCTTCGAAATTTCTATCATTCTCTTTGGAACAGTCCCTAGAGAAGAGAACACGAAGGCGTACGCCTTGGCTAACTTGGGTTCAACTTGCAAATCAATGTTGCATTCTAGTATACCAATTATTTATGTTAAGTACCCTAAGAATAGACCAAGTTGAGGAAATTCAAGTGGTTACGCCACCTACCGGGGCACCGATGCTAAACCTTCTTGGACCCAACCCGTAATTGAGTTTCTTCAACTTGGAACTATTCCACCTGATGTTAAGAATGTTAGATCTTTAAAGATTCGTACTTCGACTTTCGTTTTGATAGATAATGTGTTGTTTAAGAAGTCTTTTGCAGGACACTACTTGAGATGTGTCGATAATGATCAAGTTGAAGTGGTGCTTAAAGAAATCCATGAAGGAATATGTGGGAACCATTCTCGGAGGAAAGGCATTAGCATCCAAGGCCCTCAAGATGGGATACTATTGGCCAACCATGCGTCGAGATGCCAGCGAGCTACGTACAAAAGTGTGATGCCCGCCAAAGACACAAAGAACATCTTGCATCAACCCGCCGAGCCTCTACATCCTATAGTCTCATCTTGGCCTTTCAT
This sequence comes from Adenophora triphylla var. japonica, assembly GCA_022495995.1. Taxonomy (NCBI): domain Eukaryota; kingdom Viridiplantae; phylum Streptophyta; class Magnoliopsida; order Asterales; family Campanulaceae; genus Adenophora; species Adenophora triphylla. The sequence continues at coordinate 87,110 of JAFEMH010003069.1, forward strand.
GCAAATGGGGCATGGATATTGTAGGCAAGTTGCCTAAAGCTCCCTGAGGCAAAGTGTTCATGTTGGCTCTAACCGATTATTTCTCGAAATGGATCGAGGCGTGCTTATGTACAAGTAAGAGATAAAGAGGTAATTTCATTTTTAAAGAAAATATCATTAGCGAGGTTTGGTGTACCATCGGAGATTGTATGTGACAACGGGTCACAGCTCATAAGTAAGAAGACCAGGGATTTTTGTACTCGCCGGGGCATCAAGTTAGTCATGTCGACGCCTCGTCCACCCTCAAGCCAATGGCCAGCCGAGTCAAGCAACAAGTTGATCATCAACAACTTAAAAAGCGTCTAGATCAAAAGAAGGGAAAGTGGGTTGAAGAATTACCACTTGTGCTATGGGCGTATAGAACTACTTCTAAAGGAGCCACGGGTAGAACTCCCTATTCTTTAGTATACTGAGTCGAAGCCGTAATTCCAGTTGAAGCGGCAGTCCCCACAAAGAAGGTATGGCTTATTGACTCAAGATGAAAATAACCTCTTGCTAACTCAAGATTTAGATACAATTGATGAGATCAGGGATTTAGCCAAAATAAGGATGGCAGCTTATCAGCAGCGAATTGCTAGGTCTTACAACAAGAATGTCAGAATTAGAAGGTTCCAGGTTGGTGATTTAGTTTTAAGAAAAGCATTTCAAAATACAAGAGAATTGAATGCAGGTAAGCTGGCTCCCAAGTGGGAAGGCCCATATCTCATCGAGGCTGAAGCTGGTAAAGGTGCATACTGGTTGTCAACCCCAAGTGGAGACATAATCCCTAGAAGTTGGAACGCTATCCACTTGAAACATTATTTCATGTAAGTCCAGTTATTTATAACTAGACTCCTCAGGTATGGTTTAAATTTATGTCAAGTTCAATTACGCATTTCAATTTTTCACTCTTGTTAAAACATTACTGACTTGAGCATTGGAGGGGCGTTAGCTATGCTAACGCCCAACCCTAACATAAATTTGTTTTGCGAGGTGCAACTTGAGCAAACGGAGTAGGCTCAACATGTTGACACGCCAGTACGGCTGATACTTGTTGAGACCTAAGCTGGAACAGGACAAACATGTTGACACGCCAGTACGGCTGATACGTGTTTGAGCCTGAGGAAGACAAAGGTCAAGCATGTTGACACGCTAGTACGGCTGATACGTGTTTGAACCTGAGGAAGAAAATTTCAACATGTTGACACGCCAGTACGGCTGATACATGTTGGAATTCTAGCTGGAGAGGGATAGAACTTGTTGACACGCCAGGACGGCTGATACTTGTTCTATCTCTTCAAACGATTTACCTCTGATCAAAGGTACATATGGTTAAAAGATATTCATCTTTTCTTACGAATTAAGGTTTCGACACCTTCGCCTGGGCGCACGTTTTCACACTTCTTCAAGTTGTGAACTATTGGTTGTAACATTCTCATGTTACCTACGGTTTATAACATTTACATGTTATCTAAAGAACAAACAAGCGTCTCTCAGAGACATAAGATACTTTGCTAAAAAACCATTAAGTGTTTTCCAAAAGATTTTTTGCAAATTAAAGGACAAGTTGGGTAAGCCAACAAGTCCCTAAAAACCTAAAAAGCTTGGAGTACTAGACCAACCTAGTACCCCCAAATAATTTGTCTCGGCTCTTATGAGCCATTACAAACTAAAAAAAAAAAAAAAAAAAAAAACCTTGTTTTTGGGGACACTCCCCCCATTTGTTGTACCAACAGAGGTACACAAATAAAGCAAAAATTGTTTTTTTCATCCAAAATACCCAAAGTTTTAAAATGTTTTTTTAAACTTCCTGGCCTGCTGCCGCCGGTGTTGCATTTTCCCCTTGACCATTCTGAGCTACCACTAGGGTGCTCAAGGTCCTATCAGTGTCTTCAACTAGAGCCTCCAAAGCCGCAGAATTCACTTCCTCTGCATCTACTGGCTCACCAACGAAATCTTCTAAAGCCCTTTTCTCTGCTTCCACATCCCACTCCAAAGCCAGCCCGTTCTTGTATTCTTTCATAAGTTCAATCCTAGCTTCAAACACCACTTTGGTGGCATTAAACGTGAAGTCTTTCTTCGCGGCATCCAATTCATTCTCATGGGCTTCATGTTCCTTCGTTTTCTCGGCCTTAACAGCTTCCAACTCCTTCTTTTCAGCTTCAAGATTTTCCTTCAACTTCTCAATCTCCTCAGCATTCTTGGTGGCCTGCTCCTTGTATTCCTCAGCTTCATAATTATGCCTGGCTGCCTTGATTTTCACAGCATCAAGCTGGTCCATGATAGGGACCATGATATCCGCAACCTAAGCAAAAGAAATGTTAGCATTTCATCAAAAAATCATGGGCAAGGTTCAAGTTTTCTCATTTTACCTTGTTGACAAAACAAGCTATAGCCTCCTTTAACTTTTTTCTTGCTGTCCCCATGTCACCAATCTCATTCCCATCCGTAGCCTCGGTTTCAGATAACTTCCTTTTCTTCACTTCTTCCTTTTTCTTGGAAGCATTCAAATCTGAGCTAGAGGCCATGGACATTGGAGTTGGAGGTTTATTGTCCTTCTTGGCAACTTTCTTTGCCTTAGCAGCGGCCATCAAGTCAGCGGCACTTACGTTGGATTTGGATCGTGTAGCTACAACAAGAAAACAAGGGATTGAGATAATCGAAATACTCGTGAAAAAGTACAAAGATTGTTGAAGACTTAAACCTGTAGACATCTCAGGTAAAGTTGGGGGTAGATTTTCCTCTGCTTCAACCTCTGCTTCACCTTCAACCTCCTCAACGAAAAACTCAACAGGGAATGCCTTGAAGGACCTATCGGATACACCCTGTTGGTCCCAAAGGTGGCAACAAGGGTGAAAATACAGCTAGAGGGGGGGTGAATAGCTGTTTAAAATTTTTCGCCCTCTTTTAAAAACTAAACCTCTTGCTTACAAAATCCTCTTGCAGTTGATAATAGACTGCAAGTGATAGTGTAAAATGCACAGCGGAATTATAGAGTATAAAGCGGTTTTAGAGGCGGTTTGTAAAATGCGGTTTTGATATGCGGTTTTGGGAAGTGCAGTTTTACAAGCACGTGTGATTTTGACTTTGTTAACTCCAAACACTATTTCACAATAATGGATAACTAAATAAAGATCAAACAGAGACAAAGATAAATAATTAGTAAGCACAAGAAATATAAATGCAGAAAGTAAGAACACGCTATTTGGAGTGGTTCAATCGATAAACGATCTACGTCCACTACCAAGATGGTTAGTCTTGGATTTCTAAGAGAGATTTTATATTAAGTATTTGAGAGATTACAAAGTACAATAAAATCTTTTCTATGAAGAACAAATCCTAGACTATAACCAGTGTATCTCAAATGTATAATCTATGTGATTAAACAAGTGAGGTGTGTGTGTGAGAACAAGATCAAGGCTCTTTAAATCTGTAAGATGTAGAGCTCAATGATTCTTGAATGTGTTAAAGCTTGATATCTGGGCTGGGAATATTTCTTGAAGTATGAAGATGAAGATTCAAAGGGTTGAACAATTTACGGGCGAGCTTCGGCTTCTATGAACCTGACACTTCTCAATTTTTCAAGCAATCTTCAAATGGTGAAGATTAGGGGTATTTATACCCAAGCATCAAGAAACTAGCCGTTGGATACAAGTTGTAAGGACGGTACTTGATGCAATCCTATTGGTCCACGAACCACTTTTGTCCTTTAGTACAGTGCTGCAGAATAAAGGCGATCGAGCTCCATTGCAAGCAATAAGGTTAGGACACTGTCACCTTTTCAAGATCCTTGCGGATCTTCTCGACATTGAATCACGTGACAAGATTTGGTGGTTGACTTTTGGCATTGCTGACGTGGATTCCAACGGATAAAAAGTGGTTTACTTCAAGTAGCCAATCATTGGATGCGGTTGGTGAGACGCGGTTAGGAACATGCGGTTTTGCTTACACCAGGAGGTTGCATGGATGCGGTTGCACATGAACTGCACAGGTGCGGTTCAAGGGCGGTTGCATGCGGTTGGTTCAACAGGTAGATTCAAGGTAGAACTACACTTGCGGTTACAAGTGCGGTTCATAGGGCGGTTTGAATCTTGCTGAACCGCAACCTTGCTTCCAATGAATCTTGTGCCAGTCTTCAAGCCTAAGATTAACCTATTCTATAAAATGGACTTAGCTAAAAAATTGAAGTCTAGGCTTCATTACATAGGGTCCTAAAGTCCTTAAAATAGACAAGAGGTTATGGTATCAATCAAATCTAATACAAAATAGGAGGGTTAAAACACGCATACCCAACAATCTCCCCCTATTTGATTGATGCCATTACCTACTATAACTAAAGCAATCATTGTACTTGGTAAAAACATGTCCATAAGAATTAACATGGTAATCCATGTCCCAAGTCAATGCACACACTTAGCTTAAGCTATAGATTTCTATACTTTCTAAAAGATAAAAACTTACAATATGGAAAGTTATAGAAATGCATTTAGTGCACTTAAAAATATGAGTTTAAGTTCAAAGTGCGGTTTAAACTGAATGTTTAAACATCAATTCAAAATAGTGATTTTTAAGTTGAAAAATATTTGAATGAGGTTTAAGATCATAAGCAGTTTCATTGTTCTACAAACAAGCGGTTTGATTGAACAAAGTTTTGGAACCATGATGCAATTTCCATTAATTCCCAAGATGATTACAAGTACAGGAATGAAGGAAAATTACAAGGTTACAAAGAAGTTGGACAAAGAGAATACATGAAGTATGGTCCAAAAAAACAAAAGGCATTCAGCAAAGGAAAGAAATTACAAGGAGAGGCGGTCCTAATGCTGACGCGGTCGGTGATGAGGCGGTTGATGATGATGACGCGGTTGCTCTCTTGGTTGATTCACTTCCTGGTTGGGCAACTGCGGTCCTGATGATGGTCTGAAGGCTGAGCTTTCACCTCTGATATTTCTTCTTAAAGCTCTGAGGTCTTCAACCTGCCTTGCAAGAGTGGTTTCAACAGACTTGAGAGCGGATACAGTCGGCGGCGGTTCCAACAGCATCAACTGATCTTGAGTTGGCATCAACACTCTCCTTGATCTGAGTAGAGAATCCTTCAATGCAGGCCTTCAAGGAATTGTAGAATGTGAAGATCTCATCCTGAATGGCTACTGTTTGAGTAGAGAGAGCATCTCTAAGCGATTCCAGATCAACAGTCACATTCAGGTTGGACTTCAATTCCTTGATGGAGTTGTCTAGCTTGAGGTTGAAGCCTGCTTTGAGGTTCTCAAATCTGAAGGAGATATCATCATCAAAATTCTTTACTTGCTCTTTGATCTTGTCTCCCACTATGTTGAGGTCAACATTGATTCTTTCTTTGAGGGAGTCCGGTTCGAGAAAAGATTTTGGTGCAAGTCATCCGGAGCGGTTTGGGAAGGAGCGGGCGAGGTTGAGGCTTCTTTGCGGTTGGGTTTCTTGGAGGGTCTTCATGAAAGAAATCAGTGCAGTGTTGGTGGAGGTGACAAACTCACTGGAAAGATTGGTGAGCATTTCATGAAGTTGTGCTTTCGAAACAGCATCACCCGTGGCACTAAGCACTCCTGCGGCTAAGTCTTCTTTGAAGCCTTGAAAGCACGCTCGTAGGCTGCGGTTTTGACGGCTTGATGCAGGTAGTTGAGGATGTGGAAATTCTCTCCCCCTTAATGGCATCAATCAATTGGGCTTTCATGATTGCCAGTTCAGTGGTTTGAGAGTCCACTTTGGAAAGAAGGATGCGGTTGGAGGCTTCCAGAGATTGATTGGAGGCGGCCAGGGCAAGGTTAGATTCTGTGAGCTTCAACATATGCCCTTGGTTTACAACCAACTGTGATTGAATCAGTTGGAGGGTGGAAAGAATTTGGAGGTAGTCAGAAGGAGCGGTTTGAAGGGTTAGAATTTGGGTAATTGAGGGAGGAGGTTGAGATTGAGTTGGAGGGGCGGTTTGAGGTAAAGGGTTTAGGAGGGTTTGAAAGATACGGCTAGCAGGGACAGTGAATTCAGAGGCGGTTGAGTGAGGTATGGATAGTGGTTGGGGTAAAGAGGAAGGTGCGGTTTGGATGGTAGGAATTTGTACGGTTGAATTAGGTGCGGTTGGAGGAGGTGGAATGTTTGAGGTTGGAATTCCAGAAGTGATAGGGTTGGAATTTGAGGATGAACTGGTGGTGTGAACTTCAACAGAAGGGGATTTCTGTTGAGGAGGTGAAGTTTCTGGAATGGGAGAGGTTTGAGGAGGTGGGGTTGGAAGGCGGTCAGGAGTAGGAGATTTATGTTGGGGGGAATGTTCAGGAGGTGGAGGAGTATTGACGCGGTTAGGGGATGGTGTTTTGTCGCGGTTAAGGTTTGAAATAGAGATGGCTGGAGTGTGATGTGAGTAAGGTGGTGATTGGGCGCGGTTTGAATTTTGGATAGATGGGGAGCGGTTTGTTTTCTGAGGTGAGGGAGTTGGTGTTTTGGATTGGTAGGAGGAAGAATGAGATTTAGAAGGGGATTGGGATGGTGTATGGGAAGTGGAATAGGAAGAAGAATGAGATGAAGGTGGAGATGGAGAAGGTTGGTTGCGAACTCGGTGAAGAAACCGCTTGGGGCCTTTGGTTGGGGTCTTTTTCTGAGCAATCTGCTTAACCCTCTTTGGTTTCTCCCCCTGAGCGGTTGCAGCTCTTTGCGGTTGAGGAGGAGAAAGCGGTTTTGGTGATAGAGTTTTGGCTGGTGAGGAATGATGGGAGCGGTTAGGAGATTGAGGTGGTGTTGGGATAAGAGTTTGGGTTTGAGGCGGTTGAGAAGGTGGCGGTTGGGGAATAGGATCTTTGGTTTTTCCTGAGGCAGCACCCTTCTCAGCTTGCTTCTTCTTTATCCTCTCAATCTCAGCTTCATAGTAAGCAGCTAGCTCCTCATCAGTCATTTTAGCTAGCTCAGCCTGAGTTTCTTTTGCCTTCTTGGCCTTGGCAATCAATGGAGGAATAGTTGCATCCTCCTCTTCTTCCTCTTCTTCAACCACATCATCCAGAAGTGTCATCTTTTCCTTTTCTTTCCTTGGCCTCTTCTGGCTGGGGCCTGCACCAGATGCACCACGCGGTTGGGTAGGTGCGGTTTTGGTTTTCTTCAGGAGCGGTTCTGCAGGGGCTTTTCTCTTCTTTGTAACCGCTTTTGCAGCTTTAGTCAGGCCCTTGACTGCGGTTGCAGGGGTCATCTCAACAAAAGGTTCTTTGTGTTGGAAGGTATCAGCATCATAGAGAGCCCTGTAGTCATCATTGCCAAAAGAGAATCTGAAGGAGTGTAAAGTCTTGAGGCCTAAGGATTCTTCATCTCCCCAATGATAGCAAATGTCAGGGGTAGTAGTCCTCATATCTTCCAAGTGTTGATAATTGCCAAAGATGGCGGTCGGCAATCTTCCAAAGGGTCTCCACTTTGGTATGCACATCTTTGGTCTTTAGGCGGTAGGCATCAATCTTTCTTGGCAGTTCTCTCATCAAGATCTTGGGCCAATGGAGCTTCATGCCAATGAAGATGGCACAAAGCAATACTGCACGATGAGAAGTAAAGTTGTTGTGGTTTCTGTTTTCCCACACACGAGACTTTCCAACTATGTAGCACGAAATGGCTCATCGGTTCTCCAAACTCTCTCCTTGCTATCTTCTTGTAGGAGCCGGATAAGGAATCTAGCCTTCCGGTGAGAGTGGAGCAAGTAGCATCTTGGATCTCTGGGATACTTCAAGCTGGAGCATTAGATACGTGGAAGTCAAAGGTGCCTCGATATCTAGGTAGTCAATAGAGACTTTGAATCCTTCTACAATTCCCACTAAGTTGGGGATCTTAGTTCCATCGAAAGGACGGTCTCTCCCTTGGCTGCGGTTTGGTAGAATTGATCAATAAACGAGAGGGATGGTATATGTTTCTTTGTTTGTTGAAGAGGGGAAGGATTCCAGAATCTCGCATCTTCTTAATCATCTCCCTTCCAAGAGCATCAGTCTGCAACTCAGGTTCGTTTATCTCCCAACCTGGTAGGAAATACTTGGTATTCTACAAATAAAACACACAAGTTAGAACATATTAGGAAAATCACAGTTCTCAAGCGGTTGGTGCACCTTTGCGGTTGGCAATAGTGCGGTTTTGGAAATGAGAGTTTCCAACCTCAAGGAAACTGTGAATACAAGTAGGAAAACGAATAAGAAAAATACAAAAGTATATTTACTTAGTACGTGGCATTGTAATCCAAGGTTATCCCACACTGCAAGCGGTGCTTAGAGAGGAAGGTTATGGTGTCCAGCCTATATACTTAGTAATACTTAAGTAATTTCTAAGCATGCGGTTCAAAAGAATAAGCGGTTTTCAGCATGCGGTTTAGATGAGAGAAACATGCGGTTCAAAGATGCGGTTTTGAAACAAGAATTAAGCAACTATAAGTGCGGTTTCAAAATATAGCATGCGGTTTTGATGACGCGGTTCAATCATGCAAAAACAGAATCAAAATTTCAAAAATTTTCTAAGTATGGAAAACAAGATTTGAGAATTAGGTTAAACCAAAACATATCAAATTTCTGAAAATGAAGATGAACAGTTACATGAGTGCATGAAGAACATGAAGAACATCAAGAACAGATATTTGAAGAAAGTTAGCCAAAATGAACAAATAACATGTCAAAATGATCACATTGAGCAGTAGATTAACAATATAACAATAAAAATCATTACTTTACTCAGAATCACCCAGAAAATGAAAAAATCATGAAGTGGGTTTTCGAAACAAAAATTTTCAAAAGTTTCAAATCAGTGTCCTAGATGATCATTGATCATGAAATAAAGCATATAATCCTAATCTAGACATGATTTCGAACATATCCCAACAAATTTCATACAAAAAGATTAAGAAATGAAGAACATATGAACAAAAGTCAGTTCATGGTGTTCGAACATTCAAAGGTTCAACAATGGCGGATATGAGCAAGTTTAAACAAGTATGATTTCAGAATAGTAAGAGGATTAGGGTTCAGAAGTCATACCATGTCAAAGATTGGTTGTTTGGGAGCCATTGACTTGAAAACTTAAAGCTTTTAAACGGAGATTACGAAAAGAAAAGAAGGGTTTGGTGAAGCACTGACACTTGCAGGTACAAGATCAGGGAAGGCAGTTCGTAAAGGTTTGAAAAGGTGAGATATGTCTTCTATATATAGGAAAGGTTTAGGGTTTGGCAGTTGAAAGGACGGTTTAGTTTCACCAACTCAGTGAATCATTGCAAATCATGCACCCTTTCAGCTTCAACACATCAACCAATGACGGCTGACATGAAGGCCATTAAATGCCAATGTTCCCATTGCATTAAATGCTCTCAAAATTTAAATTTTCGTGGGAAAACATTTGCAAATAAACCCTTTAAAAAATTAGGACTGAAAAATAAATAAAAGGAATTTTGAACAGTTTTTTTTTTTTTTTTTTTTTTTTTTAAAAAAACTGTAAGTAAAAGTAAAGATAGAAAATACTCCAGGTTAAACTGCGGTTGAGATCCAAGCGGTTGAGCTGCAGCATGCGGTTTGAGTGAAGCGGTTGGCTGCATTGCGGTTGGAAATCCTTGCGGTTTGGTACACGCGGTTCAACAGTGGAATTGAAACTATACTCAACAACCAAGTTAGTTAATAAAAAGAATTGAATTTATTTAAGTTCAAGCATACCCATTTCTCCTCTAAGGAATGAAAACCTTTTGGAGTCAAGAGCTTTGGTGAGGATATCAGCAATCTGGTTGTCTGTCCCCACATACTCTAAATGGATATTTCTCTTTTCCACATGATCTTTGAGGAAATGATACTTGATATCAATATGCTTGGTCTTGGAATGCATGACAGGGTTGTTGGAGACTGAAATGGTTGAAGTGTTGTCACACATGATAGGGCAATTCCCTTCATGGATTCCATAGTCTACCAACTGCTGCTTCATCCAAAGGATTTGACAGCAACAACTACCGGCGACAATATACTCGGCCTCTGTGGTTGACACTGAAACTGAAGCTTGCTTCTTGCTGGCCCAAGCAACTAGTCTATTCCCGAGGAAATGACAAGTACCACTAGTGCTTTTCCTGTCAATAGTACAAGCTGCATAATCTGCATCTGAATAACCTACAAGATCGAAGTTCGAGTCTTTGGAATACCAAAGTCCAAGGTTAGTGGTTCCAGATAAATAGCGGATTATACGCTTGACTGCAATAAGATGTGCTTCTCTAGGATGCAGCGATAGCGAGCACATACACGGACACTAAACATAATATCGGCCTACTAGCGGTTAAGTAAAGTAATGAGCCGATCATACCTCGATATAAAGTCTGATCAACTTTCTTACCTTTGAGATCTTTATCTAGCTTATTTCCAGTGGCCATAGGAGTATCATATGCTTTAGCATTTTCTAATCCAAACTTCTTTATCAACTTCTTGGTGTACTTGGCTTGGCAAATGAAGATACCTTCTTCGCATTGCTTGATTTGAAGCCCGAGGAAGAAAGTTAATTCTCCCATCATGCTCATTTCAAACTTGATTTTCATTAGCTTCTCGAAACGCTTACAAAGCAACTCATTAGTAGAACCAAAAATAATATCATCAACATAAATTTGAACAAGTAAAGTATGCTCATTATATTTGGCAATAAACAGAGTTGTATCAATTTTACCGCGTTTAAATCCCTTTTCTAGTAAAAATTTAGAAAGAGTCTCATACCATGCCCTCGGAGCTTGCTTAAGTCCATACAAAGCTTTCTGGAGTTTGTAGACATGATTGGGAAATTTGGAGTCTTCAAATCCAGGTGGTTGGGCAACATACACGGTCTCTTGCAGTTCGCCGTTGAGGAATGCACTCTTTACGTCCATTTGATATAACTTGAAACGCTTAAAAGAGGCGTAGGCTAAGAAGATTCTGATAGCTTCCAATCTTGCAACTGGGGCAAAGGTTTCGTCATAATCAATTCCTTCTTCTTGCCTATATCCTTGTGCAACCAACCTTGCTTTATTCCTAGTGATGCTTCCATTCTCATCCATCTTATTCCTAAATACCCACTTAGTTCCTATCACTCCTTGATCCTGAGGTCTAGGCACCAAAGTCCAGACCTTGCATCTTTCAAATTGGTTGAGTTCTTCTTGCATAGCAACGACCCAACTGGAATCTTGGAGTGCTTCATCAATCTTCTTGGGTTCAACTTGAGATAAAAGTGAAGTATGCTCGTCATAGTTCGATCTCATTGTTTGAACACCGGAAAATAGATCACCAATCACATTTGTGAGGGGGTGACTGCTGACTTCATGAACCTCTGGGGGTAAGTCTGGTTGGACTGAGGTTTGCTGAAGATCTTCAATTTGAACGTCGTTAGATCCTTCAGCGAAATCATGAAATGTAAGTTGACGAAGAGGTTCTATAAGCTGGATAGGGGAATTTTCAACTTCTTCTTCCCTTGCAGTTACATCTGGAGTAGGAACTTCAGATGCGGTTTGAAAATTGCGGTTTGAGGGAATGTCAGTTGAGGGTGCTGGATTTTGCGGTTGAGGTTCAGGTGCGGTTTGGGATGGTTCACCTGGTTCATTATGCTCAACAAAATCATCAGCAACATTTGGAGCCAAATGTGGCTCAAGGAGAGAATGCTCATCAAAAGTAACATGGACAGACTCAACTATTTTTAAACTAGTTTTATTGAAAACGCGAAAAGCTTTAGAATGTTTAGCATACCCAACAAAAATACCTTCGTCGGCCTTGGCTCCGAATTTACCTCTATTTTCTCTTCCGTTGTAGAGGACAAAACATTTGCAGCCAAAGATCTTGAAGAATGCAATGTTGGGGGTTCTTCCTCGCCAAAGCTCATAGGGAGTCTTGTTATAGGTTTTGTTGATGAGGGATCGGTTCTGAGTGAAGCATGCGATATTGATTGCTTCAGCCCAAAAATACTGAGGTAGCTTCGCTTCAGATATCATTGTCTTTCCAGCTTCAATCAACGTTCTATTCTTCCTTTCCACAACCCCATTTTGTTGTGGAACACCAGCGATTGAAAAATTGTGATCAATCCCATGGTCATCACAATACTGAGCAACACCGTTGTTCTTAAATTATGTTCCATTATCTGATCGAACACTAACGATGTCATCTTCTTTTTGAGTTTGGAGCCGTCTAAAAAGTGCGGTGAGAATCTCATAGCAATCATCTTTGGAGATCATCATCTCAACCCACGTATATCTTGAGTAATCATCCACCACCACCAAAGTATATCTATTTCCTCCAATGCTGGCAGTGGTTACGGGTCCAAACAAATCTATGTGAAGCAGTTGTAAGCATCTTGAAGTTGATGGAGCGGTCTTGCTGGTGAAAGACGACGCTTGGTTTGCCTTACCAAGCTGGCATGCACTGCATTTCTCTAGATGGTGGTCAGCCACTTTGGGTAAACCACGAACGAGGTTTTCCCTACCAATCTTTGCAAGATACTTGAAGTTCAAGTGGCTCAACCTCTTGTGCCATAGCCAACTATTTTCGCTCACATTCTTAGCTACAAAACAGAGATTAGTAATACTACATGCAGAATTTAGATCAATAATGTAAATATTACTCTTACGAATCCTTGTGAGTAGAGTGACACCGGAAATGCTATCTTTGATAAAGCAGTTTGATGACGTGAAGTTGCAAAGCATTCCTTTGTCGCAAAATTGAGAAATTGAAAGGAGGTTGTGCTTGAGTCCATCGACAAGAGAAACCTTCTCAATGGTTAGGTTTCCTCTCCTTATAACACCATATCCAATGGTCTTTCCTTTGTTGTTGTCACCAAAGGTTACAGATGGACCACTTGCTTCAACGACATCTTCAAGTAATGATCTATCTCCAGTCATATGTCTTGGCGACCCTTTGTCAAGATACCATTCATTATCCTTGGAGTGACCAGCCATGAAGCAGAGGACCTGAAATGTAAACATTAAGAGCGAGGTCCCCCTTTATTCCTTGGGTCCTGAAGTTAGCAACCCTTTACGACCCACACCTGTTTGACAGAAGGAGGTTTGCTCTTCCTGGCATTGGGTGTGAACCGCAAAAGGCATTCTGCAGCCTTATGACCTAAACCATCACACACAGAACATTTATAATAGCTACAAGCTTCATGAGGTTTTACTAACTCCTTACTTTTCTTAGGAGTTGCATGCGGTTTGGGACAAGGAAGCGGTTTTGGAGAAGCCGTTCCAGCTAAGAGTTCGGCTGAGATAAAGGGAACAGGCTTTGGTTTGACCATGTATTTCCTGGGAACGCTATTCCTGCTTTTGAAGGCAGGAGGAGCGGTCGAAGAAGAAGCGCGGTCAGACCTGGAGTTGGCAGCACTACCTTTACCACCAGGAGCGGTTGGAGCAGGTATGCGACCAATTCCATAAGCCATTTCCTCTTCAGGTGCTTCCACAGAATTCTTGGGTTTTAACACAGAATTCTTCCCATATTGCTTTCCTTTAGGGTAGACATAATTAATTTGTCGTCCTTTACCCTTTCCTTTAGCATGCTTCTCCTTGGGAATTTCTTTAGTTAGTTCTGGAAATTCCTCATCCTTTTCACTCGAGGATGCACACTTCTCCTCTTCCTCAGATCCAAACCCTAGACCATCCTTAGTTCCAGGAGGAACTTGGAAGTCCATGATTTTATCCTTGGTGGATTGAGACTTGAGCCACGAATCAATAATCTTTTGGCGATCGTCGATTTGGGTTACCAAGTCATCATTCCTGAGTTGAAGTGCAGCAACCTTAGTTTCAAGGATGCGGTTTTGATCAGCAAGAGGAGTCATCTGTTTGATTTGGTCCTTAAGATTAGAAATTTCGGACCTCATCACGAGTTTTCTCCGTCTTGTATAGATTAAGTTCATCATGAGCTAAGCTTAAGGCTTTCTTAAGATTTGAGCGATGGATCACCATTTCTGCTTCCTTGAACATCCTTTCATGTTCCATGGGAGAAACCTCTTCCACCACCTTTTTCAAAATTTTCTTCTTTGGAATAGTTTTTAAAGGTGGAGCATTTGTAGGAGGAAAAATCGGACGTGAATACGAGCAATTTCCTATCTTAATGCTAGGAGTAAGTTTGATATCATCATCCAATTTAAAATTTGGAAGTTTTGTAGAAACCTCCTTTTCTTCCATATCTTGCAACTCGACCGACTCGAGAATCGATTCATCGGAAGCATACGCAACTAAGCGAGATTAACCTCTTCGGTTTCATCATCACTTCCATCATCGAATCTGTTTCAATCCAAGTTGCTAATTCCTTGGAATTCTCTTCCTCCTCAGGCAACCATTCCCTTGCGACGAGAAAATTTCGCGGGAGAGGTTTTCTTTTCATGTATTCATATTTAGAGTGTGGACACTCGGATGCAAAGTGACCGGGTTTTCTACAATTGTAGCAAACTAGATCACTCTTTTTCTTTGTATCTCCGGCCTTAGAAAACGTTGCGGGGAGGTTTGCCTTTTGAAAATGATTTTGTGAAAGGTTTTGAGGATTTTCTAAATTTTTGGAATCTTTTCACAAACATGGCAAAATCATCATCATCCATCTCGATGAGTGATGAGGTTGATATGGAAGGATCAGTGGTTTGGTTGGATGTAGATGGTTTCTCCTCTTGTTCCACTACGGACATGGAAAGCGATTTGGTTTTTCCTTCAATCTCTTCAATATGATTTAATTTTAATTCATAGACTCTAAGATTGGCGTACAAGTTACTTAACGACCAAGTACCCAAAACTTTGGAGTCTTCTAAAGAGGTAGCCTTATTTACCCATTTAGAACCTAAAGCAGATAGGAAAGTCATATTGATTTCCATATCGGTTAAAGTTTTGCCAAGACATCTACAAGCATTAACTACCTCATATTGATTTCCCATTTAGAACCTAAAGAGGTAGCCTTATTTACCCATTTAGAACCTAAAGCAGATAGGAAAGTCATATTGATTTCCATATCGGTTAAAGTTTTGCCAAGAGATCTACAAGCATTAACTACCTCAACATATCGGTCGTAGGTTTGACGCAAGGTTTCGTTGGATTTTCTGTTGAAGTTGTTGTATGATCTTTCAACAGCATATAATTTGGTTTCCTTGCATTCATCATCACCTTCGAGGTAGCTCTCAATGGCATCCCACATACGCTGCGGTTTTGAGGTACATCACTTTCGTAGTGTTGATACGGGGAGGGTTCGAGAAATGATGTGCCTAGCCTTCTTGTCGAGGCAACCAATCTCTTCTCTTCATCCGACCACTCTTCTTTTGGATTTTTGACCTCTGGAATTGTTGCCTTTGGTGGTTGCATCTGTGTTGGCCTTCATTGGAACTAACGGGCCATTGATTACACACTCCACCGGCATTTCATCTATAGTTTCCAAATGAATAAGCATTCGGCACTTCCGAGATGTCAAAGTGGTCTTCGTCCAAGATTGGAATGTGTGAATAGTTAACATTAGTCATTGTCTTTGTGTTTGCCATATCGAATCGGCACACAAGCCGTTAAGCTTGAAAAACAAGTGGTTTTAAAATGTGTTAGCTACGATACCACTTGTTGGTCCCAAAGGTGGCAACAAGGGTGAAAATACGGCTAGAGGGGGGTGAATAGGCTGTTTAAAATTTTTCGCCCTCTTTTAAAAACTAAACCTCTTGCTTACAAAATTCTCTTGCGGTTGATAATAGGCGCAAGTGATAGTGTAAAATGCACGGCGGAATTATAGAGTATAAAGCGGTTTTAGAGGCGGTTTGTAAAATGCGGTTTTGATATGCGGTTTTGGGAAGTGCGGTTTACAAACATGTGTGGTTTTGACTTTGTTAACTCCAAACACTATTTCACAATAATGGATAACTAAATAAAGATCAAACGAGACAAAGATAAATAATTAGTAAGCACAAGAAATATAAATGCGTAAAGTAAGAACACGCTATTTGGAGTGGTTCAATCGATAAACGATCTACGTCCACTACCAAGATGGTTAGTCTTGGATTTCTAAGAGAGATTTTATATTAAGTATTTGAGAGATTACAAAGTACAATAAAATCTTTTCTATGAAGAACAAATCCTAGACTATAACCAGTGTATCTCAAATGTATAATCTATGTGATTAAACAAGTGAGGTGTGTGTGTGAGAACAAGATCAAGGCTCTTTAAATCTGTAAGATGTAGAGCTCAATGATTCTTGAATGTGTTAAGGCTTGATATCCGGGCCGGGAATATTTCTTGAAGTATGAAGATGAAGATTCAAAGGGTTGAACAATTTACGGGGCGTAGCTTGACTTCTATGAACACAGCACTTCTCAATTTTTCAAGCAATCTTCAAATGGTGAAGATTAGGGGTATTTATACCCAAGCATCAAGAAACTAGCCGTTGGATACAGCTGTTGTAAGGACAGTACTTGATGCAATCCTATTGGTCCACAATAACCACTTTTATCCTTTGGTACAGCTGCTGCAGATAAAGCTGATCAGGCTCCAGCTGCAAGCAATGAGGTTAGGACACCTGTCACCTTTTCAAGATCCTTGCAGATCTTCTCTAACATTGAATCACGTGACAAGATTTGGTGGTTGACTTTTGGCATTGCTGACGTGAATTCCAACGGATAAAAAGTGGTTTACTTCAAGTAGCCAATCATTGGATGCGGTTGGTGAGACGCGGTTAGGAACATGCGGTTTTGCTTACACCAGGAGGTTGCATGGATGCGGTTGCACATGAACTGCACAGGTGCGGTTCAAGGGCGGTTGCATGCGGTTGGTTCAACAGGTAGATTCAAGGTAGAACTACACTTGCGGTTACAAGTGCGGTTCATAGGGCGGTTTTGAATACTGCTGGAACTGCAACCTTGCTTCCAATGAATCTTGTGCCAGTCTTCAAGCCTAAGATTAACCTATTCTATAAAATGGACTTAGCTAAAAAATTGAAGTCTAGGCTTCATTACATAGGGTCCTAAAGTCCTTAAAATAGACAAGAGGTTATGGTATCAATCAAATCTAATACAAAATAGGAGGGTTAAAACACGCATACCCAACACACCCAACTGAAGAAGCTGGTCTACGTTCGCTTGTGTCCCTTCTTGCTTCGGAAACAGGTCTGACAACTTAGGAACTTCTACAAAGGAAATTTTAAGAGTTAGTTATCCTAGTATTGAGAAGCATTTCGTAAAATAAAAGAACTATTTTCACTACCTTGAAACCTCCATTTGGAAAAAACACCTTCCTCTTGACTCAAGGTGTCCCTCCTTGCAAAGAAAAATTTATTTTTCCACCCTCTATCAGCAATGTCATGATTGGAAATCAGAATAGGCTCACCATTTTTGACCCTAAAACCAAACCTTCCTGGACCAAAACTCCTTAAATCCATAGTATACGCCAACTCTTCTAACCCGGCAACCAAATCAGCCCTCTCTCCTAATCTAACTAGGGTTTGCAAGTACCTCCACCCTTGAGGCATCATTTGGGCATAGTTGAGTTTGGTAGAGGAGAAGAACTTCGTAATCAAGTCGGGAAAAGGAAATCGTAAGCCTATAACAAAGGGATACTCCGGGAAGCATACCCAAGTGGGAGAATAACATTCGGAGGTCAAATCAGGGTGGGTGAAGCAGACCGTTTCATCAGGCATGGCGTGGTTCTTCTTAATAACCTCTAGGTTAGCCTTAGGCATTAGACATTTCTCATTATCAGGTTCCTTCAATAAGTTTTGGGTTATGAAACCCTTGGGCAAACCCTCGTCACTCTCAATCGCGACTATCTTCTTCCGACCCATTTTTTCAACTTAAAACAAGAAATCAAAGATGAAATTGAAGAGAAAACAAGAAACTCACCGTAAGTATCTACTCGATTTTTCGCCCCAACCGTCTTCCTTGGTTCTTCTCCTAGAAACCTCTGCGAAAGTAACGTTTTTGATTTGGTGAAAGGGAGAGTTGGAGAAAGAGACTACTTATTTATGAAGGTTGAAGGTGGTTGGAACTCTAAAAGCGATCAAATCTTTTTGCATCGGGAAACTACTTAAAATCGTCCCATCGCGTCCCTTTTAAACCGTCGTTCTTTTTTTCCTTATTTGGCAAACTTTTTGAATTCTTTTGTTTCTTTCTATTCTTCATTTTAAAATTCAAAAAGTTTGGGGGCAATTGTTGGGCCCTACATTTTTCAGTCAATATGTTTTACAACTTACGCCTAAACAACTTGGTACTAACAACTTGAGTTGTTCCATTTACAACTTGGCTTTCTGCAGGTTGGGACGCAGTAACGCTCTTCCTATTTTATAGGACATGTGCCGGAGGGAATAAAGACCAGTTCAACCACGTTTCCTCAGCAACGGATCTTATCTTCTCCCTCAAACAATAAATGGCGAATATATCTCTATGTGATCAACCTCTTTCCCGATTTTTTAGGCGCATAATCCTTCTTTGTTAATTAGTTTTATTTTGAGGTATAAAAGGGAGAGATACACTGTATTTACACACACGTTCTTCACTAGCTTAAGCTCCCTTTTTCATATGCTCTTAGCATTGTAATCTCAAGAAAATTCCTAGTAAACTTTCGGTCAAGGCAGGAGCCAAATCCTCCCGGGGTTTTATGCCGGCGAACAAGTTGTTCAAGGGCTTTCCCTAGTCAACAAACATCTTGTGTCCATTTCTATTCAACTTGATAATCATTGTACCTAGATTCTTATCACTTTAGTCACTTTTCTTCTCATCTAATTCGCTTGTTGAAATTTGACCAAAATACTTACGATATAATTATATTCCCGAAGATGAATCTGATACCTTAAAGGGGCAAATTGTAAATGTGGTATCAAGATATACTAGAAGAATATTACTATATTTTTCTTGTTGAAAAGGAATATTATTATGATGGGTAAAAAAGAAGAAGAAACGTGGGGTTTTGAATAATTGGGGAATCTTGATGTCATTTGATTTCTCATGTGATGAGTCACCATGTTATCTACTTCAATAATGTGTCATCCTCCTTTATCTCATTTCATTCCTTCCATTAATTGTATATTATTGGGGATTCATAAATTTTTAAATAATGCAACAAAATTATTATCATTAATATTGCATTAACAAAATGGGTAACAAAAATTATAGTTTATATAATGAGGCATTTTGCACTAAGATTTCTAACTTTATTATTTTTTCATTTTAAAATAAATATCCAAGTTTATTTAAAAAATAATATGTAAAAGTTGACATTACACGATAATAAATACTCCCTTTGTCCTGCTACAAACCGCACACTTTCTATTTTGGGCGTCTCATTATAAACCGCACACTTTCTAAAATGGCAAAGAATCTTTACTATTTCCTCAACTCATTCTCTCTCCTACATTATTTTAATACGCACAACACCATTATAATTTACTATTCCCTCCACTCATTCTCTCTCCTATTTTACTTTTACACTCACAACATTTATATCATTATTTTTTTTCTTAATTCCCGCGCAAACAGTAATAGTGCGGTTACTAGCGGGACGGAGGGAGTATGAATATCCATTTTCATTAGTTCCAAGCATAAAATATACAATAGAAAACAATTGGTAAAATCATTCTTGATAAAGTTATTAAAATAAAAAATTTGGTTTGAAATTTTCGTATAGATGAACATTTCTGAACCCAAGGAAGTAATATTTTACAAAAATTATGTCACCAATTGTTTGCTTTAAATTTTAATGAGACAGCAGCCCCAATTGGCATAGTATTATTGTACTTGATTGATCAAGCCAATATTGTGAATAGGGTGTTCAATCAAACGGGCTAGATATCTGGCAAGATGTGCGTAGTAGTCCGAAAAACAATGAACAAATGCGAGACTCGCCAAAATGTCTCTGATTAAAATCTTCGAGCTCAAACATCTGTATCTAGAGATTAAATAATCAAAACTCTAATATAAAAGCGGTACCAAAGTAAATAAATCAAAATTATGGGGATTGAACACGTATTACCATGTGGTGAAGTGTCGTCCCAAAATTAAGGAGATCTGATTATATATAGGAAGAAAGTTGAATGATATTAGAAAATCATCCATGTTGAATTAAGTTAGTTAGGAGTTCATTCCACGCAAGTCTTCCTTAAGTGAGTACAAGTCATTAGTGAGAGATCAAATTGATAACTATTCACTATATTCAACTTTATGGCCGTTTGGTAGTCCTTTTTAGGATTGGATAAGATTATTAGTCCAAAGCTTGATATTTGGTAAATTAAATATAATCGGAGTAATAATCCTAACAATCCGAATAAGATCTCTTATCATCTTTTATTCCCTTCATATTTATTCCAAAAAAAGGATGGTATTATTAAACTCTGAATTAATAATCTCCTCATTATTAATACGGATTAATCCTATCAAGCTACCAAAAGAACCCTAAGTTGATGAAATAAAAATATTGGGTCTTGAATCAATAAACTCTCGTTAATATTAGGAATTTACCCTAGAAAATTTCTCAAAATGACTCATTTCTTTTAATTATTCTACTTTACTTGTATCATGTTGATTGTGCTAAAATCACATTTTTTAGAAAAAAAATTATATCAAAATGAATATAAAAATTACAAATTTGCTATTGATCAAATTTTAATTTTTTTTAAGATTTATTTTATAACGAAATAAGTAACACTTATTTTAAAATTTTAAAATGCACCGAAAAAGAAGAAAGACTTGCTTCATCTATACCAAAATGATAATTCCATTTCCCTTTTTTGTTGTATCAAAAAGTTAGTCTAATTTTCAAAATAGGGTTTTTATCAATAAGTCTCTAAGATAAGGTGAAATTTATCAATAAAAACACAACATTTCATATTATAACTTACCTTAGGATCCCTAAGTTAAAATCCATTTTACCAATAAATCTTTCGCCCATTTTATGTTATCTCAAAATGCTGAGTCTATGTTAGGTCCCAAATGGTAGGAATCAGGCTAGAGGGGGAGTGAATAGTCTGTTAAAACTTTTTGCTAAAAACTCATTTAATCATTGAAAATATTAAGTTGAACTTGCTAACCGGTTATAAAGGTTTTAGACAGCGAAAAGTCGGTTAGAAGGACAAATCAAACTTAAGTTAAAATCTCATGCAAACTGAATAAATTCCATTTCCAAGTAAGACAAATAAGTTAAGCAGTAAGTAGAATCAATAGGTTGTGACCGGTTGAGAGAATGTCAACCAGTTACAACTTCACAAAATAAACAATCACACAGAAGAATGACACGTTGTTTGAAGAGGTTCACAGTGTTAAATAACTGCTACGTCCTCTACCAAGTTTGGACAGAACTTGGATTTGTGAAAGTGCACTGCTATTAATGGTTCCTACCTATTACAAGTTGCAAGCCAATGATTGAAGGCTGCCAATCTAAAGGTGACTACTAAAGGATCGTGCTACAATAAAGACCAGGTGTTTTCTAGAGATGTGCTCTCAAGTTGAGCTGATTTCTCTAGGGTGTTGTGTGTGAATCAATCAATGTGTTCCATTGGTAGTCTAATGAAGGAACACTACAGAATTGATTGAGGTACTCAGTGTTTAAGTCCTACAGAGATGTCTAGTGAGAAAGGGACTTGTATTGAATGCCTTGAACTATGGAGTTTGCAGGTTGGTAGTTCAAAGCAACTCACTCTCAAGAATCATAAATGCACCAACCTTCTTCAATGCTCCAGGGAAGCTATTTATAGTGATCTTCAAATGAAGGAGCCGTTGTCTTTGAAGAGGTTGTAATGATGACTTGATCAGGCAGGCCTTTGAATGGAAGGATCGTTGCATTTAATGCCTGATATAGGAGAGAGAAGATTTTCCATGAGTAGTTAGATGGATGTGAGTACTAGTTACTTTGACAATCTATTTTGAGCTTCTGACAGCCGCAGGAATGTCACTTCAGCGTCCATTCAGCATGCTTGCTTTACCAACTTTAGCTAAAGTAAATTGCTGGGTAGTTGGAAGCAATAAATGCTTCGGTTAGGCATAGCTGATGGAAGCTTGTGGAGAAAGCTTTAACCGGCAAGAGAGGAGACATAACCTGTGAAGGTTATATCAGCTAGGTAGGGCGGCCGGTTAGGTGAGCTCACCGGTTGAGTGATCAACCGGTTAGGTGACTTTACCAAGTAACTCACAGGCAAATCAAAGGAGAAAATCTTCAGGTCTTCAAGTCTTCAATGTCTTGAGAAAATTACATAATTTAAAACATTGGCACTAGCACTAAGAGAACCTATTATACATAGAAAAATTCTATTTGGTCTAATTAAAATTAGGGGTCCTCATTAATGCTTGTTGTGATTGGGATTAAGCAATTCTAAACTTAAACATATATTTGACTAACAATCTCCTCCTAATTGCTTAAGTCCAATCATCCTAGGTTAGCATCATCTTGACTCAGTAAAAGAATGACTAAGAATTTATCTTTTAAGTATGTCATTCCCTAAGTCAAGTGACAACTAGATGTAACCTAAGAAAGCTTTCAAACCAAGTGAAAGCTTGAATAAAAGCAAGATAAGAATAAAAGGATTTTGAATGATTAAACCTGCAAAATGAGACAGTTAGAACAGTTGGATCATTCAAAAATCATTTAAAAGAAAATAAAGGAAAAACAAGTCATTCAAAACAATAAAGATTTGAGTTCAAATAAATCTCATTGATAAAGCTGCAACCGGTTTAGGGAAAGATGGAAAGACATGTTCATCATCGGTTACATTCTCAGATAGGTGCAGCAGGATCATCGGTTGGGAGGTTGTCCTTGGGATCTGCTGGAGGGGTAGCCGATGGACTGACCGGTTGAGGACGAGATTTCTTTGCAGATCTCCTGGCTTCCTTCTCTTCTCTTTTTCTCTTCTTCCTAGCTGACTTTTCAGCATCACGATCAGCTAGCATTTTCTTGAGCACTTCATTTTCAGACTTCAGCTTGATCCTTTCAGTGTTGGTCTTTCTGAACAATGAGGCTTAATCGGTCAGCTTCTGATTTAACTTCTTGATCTCTTCGGTTTCAAGTTTCAGATCGGCTTGGGAGTCCTTGGCAGTGTTCAGAAGCTCTTTATTCAACTGAGTCAAGGCACCGAGCTGAGAGGAGAGTTCAGTGATTTTGGCATCCTTGTCAAAAAGATCAGCTACATAGTTGGCTAAGTCATTTGCATATCCTTGTTCCATTCTGTCTAACCTCTTTTCCTCCTCCTCCTGATTTGACTTAATCATGCCCGAAATCAGGGCATCATATAACTCACAAAGATCCCTGACCACCACGGGTCGGTTGAGCTCAGCCTCAGAAACATGTTGAGGGGCATCTGGAGAAGGATCAGCATCGGCAGCAGCATCACTGTCAGTAGAGGAGTCAACGGTTGAGGAGCTTATTGAGACAGCTGGAGGACCGGTTGGATGGGCAGCAACAACTAAGTCTAGAACCGGTAGAGGAGTAAATATTTGGATGGCAAGAGACTAATTTGGAGGAGAATTAGAGGGACCAGTAGATTGATCGGTAGGAAGCTTCTCGGTTAGATGAGCAGAGAGAGGAATTGAGCGACCGGTAAGAGATGTAGTTTGAGAACCGGTAGAGACATCGGTTGGAGGATCGGTTAAGGAATTGGCTTGAGCTAGACCGATCCTAGAAACCTGACCGGTTGGAGAAAAATCAATCTCCTCATCTACTGATTCAGAGGAAGCAACAGAGGGACTTTGCACAAGAAATTCATTGGGATCAGAAGAGACAACCACATTGGTCTCCAAGCTAAGTGCAATGGCACTTTGTATATCATAAGCTTCATCAAATGCGGAAGCAATTAACTCAGCAGCAATGGGGGCTAAAGAAATGGCAGCTTGCCAAAGTGGAATTAATGGAATTACTCTTAGAGCAAGGAGGAGTAAAGAAGCTTGTCTAATGTTGCTCCAAGGTTAAGGATTGCCATTCCTCATAATGGAAAGTTGGGTCACGTTTGGCATCAATCCAACTCTGTGTGTGACATCATAAGTCCATCTCAAAATCCTTAATTCCAAGACCTGAGAGATTCTGTTGTTGACAGAGAGAAAATGCATGAATAGATTGGCGGTTGAGAAGGTGCACTCAATCGGTCCGGGAGCTGTACGAGCTATTTCACCTTGAATTCTTATGTGAGGAATCCTTTGGGATTTGGAAGGTGAGAACACAGGTTTCTGCTTGGTGGGAAAGCTGGTGACCAACTGTTGATCGGTTTTGGAAGGCTTTATCGGTTGACCCTTGGGCGGTGCAAACCTTTTGCAAAGCTTAAGTGCAATAGGCTTTTGTCCTTTGAAACTGGTTTCCCCAGGGCCAACGGTTCTGGAGAGGTAGAAAGGAATGTTACCTTCTTTCTCTTTCAACTTCTTAAGCTCTTGAGAAAATGGAGGAGGATCAGAGACAAGCTTGTACTCGGCACGGCTAGAGATCTTTTCATGAATACCAAAAAGAGGAATACCATGAGAGGTACGAGGAATAGAGGACTTAGTGGTATAATAATTCATGGGAGAAAACACATCCTTCTGATAGAGGCAAGGATCGGCATAAACAGGAGGAACATCAGGATCCAATATGTTAAACTCATCATCACCATCAGAGATTTCTTCCACCTCAAAGAAATCAGATTCATCATCAGGAATAGTGGAAGTGGGAGGCACAGACTATATCTCCACCTCAACCCTTGGAGGACTGGAAAGTAAAGCTTGAATTTCCTGGACACGACTGTCCAAGATAGATGCTTGAATGGCTTGAGCAGTAGCCATAGCTTCGACTCGGGCTAGCAATCGGTTTTGCTCAACATCAAATAGGCTAATAGCCAAAGCCTGTTGCATTTGTACATCATCAACTACAATCGGTTGAGATACTCCAACCGGTTCAGTAGATACAACGGTTGAAGGGGTTGTGACCGGTGGAGTTACCATCGGTTGAGTAGTAACCGATTGGGCAGCAGTGCCTCCTCCCAGAATGGTAACCGGTGATGTATCGGTAAGGCCTCCTCCTAAGCTTCTAACCGTTGCCATCGGTTCAGGAGTGGTAAAAACATGTTCCATACTCTCCATACGGTCAGGCTTATCACCACCATCAGAACTAGAACTAAAACTGGAACTAGACTTGGCAATAACATCAGATTGCTCCTTTTCTTCCTCTTCCCCTTCATCTTCAAACATAGCATCAATTTCAGCATCGGTAACTGTAGGCCACTTGGTTGTGTTGGACTGAACCGCAGAAAAGAAATCGGCTAAGGAAATATTTCCAGCCGCTTTAAGCTCATTGTCCATGTCCAAAAATTGTCCAATAGATCCATCACATTCCTAATCAACTGATTCTTTCTTGGGCCAAGACAGATCGGTTCAGAGTCAAAATTGGGAAGAGAGTCAAATTCCATCTCATATCTCCCAGACTGATAAAAGTCAGTCTCAATCAAAGTATCTTCAGCTCCATATAGAATGGCAAAGTCTGCCCATACTGCTTGGACCATCATGTCCTGCCTCATTCTATCTTGAGTCAAATAAACAGCATTCCACTTGAGAGGAAGCTGATCAAAGAACTTGTTGTACCTTTTGATGAGACTGAGCCGAGATGAAGAAAGATCATAGTCTCTGAGACGGCACGGTCTGCTGAAGTACACACCTTTCTCTTCATGTCGGAGGACTTACTGATTTCATGAAACTGAAGCAACTTTCGAATGAACGGTGGCAAGTGATCAATGGGGTATACCCAACTTGGTGAGGGAGCAGACTGAGGGTTGAAGGACCAAGGGTTGTTGTGGAAAATATGGAAAGTGGGATTCCTGATCGGTTGGCATCTCCGGTAAGAGGGATTGGAAGCATGACCGGTGATAGGAATGTCATCGGTCAGGGTATCATGGCTTAGCAACCGGTTAGGGATGAAAGATATAAAAGAAGAAATATCAGCCTCAATCCTCTTCCTTCTATCAGCATTTTCTTTGGCAATTTGGGAAGGGGTTTTTGGAATTGGTTTTGATTTTGAGGAGGTTGGAGGAGTAGTAGGTTTGGATGATTTTCTGGCAGTCTTTCTGGGTCGGATAACGGTGGAGATGGGTTCCTTATCACCATCATCATGATCTGGAGATTTTCTTTTGGCAGGTGAGGAGATCGGTTGAGCAGGCATAGGTTGATCAGAAACCGATTTGGGAGCATCGGTTGGCTTCTTCTTCTTCGGTTGGGAAGGTTTCTTCTTAGCCGGTTGGGCTTCGGTTGAAGGAGCAGTTGCAGCCATCGGTTTGGCTTCCCTGAGAATCCTTGCTTGATCAGCCTTGTCAAATGCTTTGACGAATGACTTAGAAACAGAAGGCTGATTACCAGAAATAGCAAAGATTGAGGGGATTCTCATAAGGATTCTACTCATAAGAAGATAGTGAATGGGCTTGGCTTTGTTTGTTCTGGACAAAGACTTCTCCTTCTGAAACTTCTTGAAAGCAATCAGAATTACTCGGTAAATGAATGAACACCAATTAAATTTTCTTTGAAGCATAACCGCTGCAATGGCCTCCCATTGTATCATTGTGATACAATGATAAGAGCCAGACCGACAAATCACGCATCGGTCAATCACCTCTGCTAGAGCATAATGAACTGCATCAAGATCGGCTTTCTTGTTTCCTTCACTGGTCACGAATGGATCGGTACCACGAACACTGGCCCAGGCTAACTCCATGTCTTTGGAAGTAACGGAGGATGAACCGGTTGAGGGAACGGTAGGAAAGGCGTCGGCAATGGAGGATGGAGAGAGAACAACCGATACACCTCCAACGATTGAGGAAATATGGGACACAACACCAGGCTTCAAGGTCTCATCTACTTCTCCATTGTTGAAGAACTCATTAACCAGCTCGAACATGATGTCGTCATTCCCTTCGGGCATCAAGAATGGCAACAGACCAGCAGCAGTCAACATTGCTTGAAGGAGCTTTCCCTCTTCAGATTCGAAAAAGCTTGGGAGAATGTAACCTCCGAAGATGTCTTTCTTGGTTGGTTTAGGAGCCATCTGTAAAAGAGTTAAAGATCAAGACATTCTAAGTTAGAACACATTTCAAGATAGAAAAATAAAAGTGAGTTTGGATCTTTGAAAATAGTTCGTGTTCTTCGAAATCAAAATTTTAGGAAACTTTACCAGAAAAGTTTAAGGTTTGAAGAATAAAGGAAAGAATGAAGTTGATCTGATGCCTCGAAAGCTTGAAGTCTTTTGCAGAGAGAGAGAGAGAGAGATTCGGAAAGTTTGAATGAAGAGTTGGTTTTCTTTATATAGTGGAGAGAGAAGGAAGATGGAGGGGTTTTTGAAATTAAAAAAAAAACGATTCAACTGCCTGGCACGAATATTTAAGAAGATATTGAACACGATTTTAAATATGAAGGCTTTAAAAATAGGTATGTGTGTGCAGCAGTTAAACCATAATGCAATAATGACAAAAAGATAACCTTTTGATAAATTGGAATGATACAGAAGTTACCTTTTTGATCAAAATATTTTAAATTTGATCAACAATCAAGTACAAAAATGACGGTAGTGGGAAGGAGTAGGGAACATCCTTTTGAGGTGTCAGGATAGGGTGAAGCGGTGAAGCGGCTGATGTGATTGATGTGACCGATCGGTAAGGAACGAGCCGGTTAAAAACGAATTGGGAATAGTAATCTGTCCACAGTTCTGTAAGTGCTCCAATTTGAGCTTGTTAGAATTTTCGTTAGAAAATTAACGAAAGTTATAACATTTCTAATAATTCCTAACTATCCTAACATTTCTAACAAAGTGAGGGTAAAATGGGCATTGTTATTTAAGGGTAAACCTTAAAAAGAATCTCAAAAAGAGAAAACAAAAGAAGAAAACCAAATATAGCAATGCTGGAAACATAAACTGGCTGCCTAATTTGAATTTTGAAAAAGATTATTCTTCTTGTCCAAAGCTGAAGCTGCATTTAATGAACAGTGCACGCTGCCTGGACTTGTCCCCGCGGATACCTTTGCATTTTCAGGAGGGCTATAAATTGAGCCCTCCAGTCACAAAAATAAAAGAGGAAGAACACAATAGCAACGAAGTTCTGGCGAAATATAGAGAGAAAACAGTGAGAATTCTCAAGAATTGTCACCTTTTTCTTTCCAATCTTTCCCAACTCATACTCATCCACTCACTCTCATATTAAAGCCCTAAACACTCATACACTCAAGCCAAACACTCAAGAACACAAGGAAGATTGGTAAACCCTCTTCTTCCTAACCCTAAATCTCATCCATGCATGCATCTTCAAACTACAAAATGTAGTTCTTTCATCTTCTTTCTCTAGATCTAAGAAGATCACCATGGAAGACCATCTCCATGGATGATCTTCTACAAAGATCAACATTATTTTCAAAGCTTTTCTTTCTTACTTGCAAAAATGCACTTTCAAAACCCTAAAAAACCATTTTCAAGCACTAAATCTTGATTTCAAAGGGTAAAATCCCCCTCCCCAAGCAAATGAAATGCTTAGTCCTAATGTACCCCAAGGATGGTTTGGTATAGTTGATTCACCACTAAAATATCTAGTGATCACTAACCAAAACCTAGGGAAATGGGGACAAGCATGGATGCAAAACCCCCCCTTAAAATCATATTTTCTTTCTTGAGAAGTTGCTGTCCAGTAGCAATTTTCTCAGACCTCAGTCCATGGTCTTAATTTTTGGACACAGATGAACTTGGAATTTGGTGTTGACTACAAAACACTTTTTGTAGCCAACATCCAGAGCTTTCCAGACATATTTTTACCTTATTTTTGGGTGAGTAAAACTCCTCTTTTCAATTTTTCTTTCAGAGGCTAGTTCATCAGCTTCGGGGAATCCAGATCTCATATCTGAGGTTTCCAGAAGGTTTTGACCCCTCAAATCTTCTCCAAAATGGAAATTTCTTTCACACAAAGTTTATTCAAGGAGTCTAGAGAAACTTTCATTCTCTGAGTTCATCCATATTATGAAGTTTTAGGACCCTTGAATCCATTTCAAAATCAGGTGTCTGCTGCCATTTTCTTCTGGCAGAAGTGACTTCTCAACTTCAAAAGGTTTTTGAGTACCAAATCTCAAACCAAAAATTCTCAAAAAAATCATGGGATCAGTTTAAAGTCTTAAAAGACATCCCAATTTTTACTTTTTCCAGTTTCAACTTATTTTGGCCAAAACACACACACACACACACACATAAATGATTTTCAGCTTGGAAGACTCGTTTTACGAGGCGCGTCGGAGTGCACACTAACGTCCTTCCCGACGCGTAACATGACCTCCGAACCTAAATCTCTGATCTCGGGCTTTTTTCAAAGTTTTGCCCTTCAAAATTAAAATGGCGTGGCGACTCCGTTTTTTCCGGTTTTATTTGGTTTTTCAAAGAAACGCAAAATCGAATTTTTCCCGCGAAAAAGGCAACACACATCGTTACGGTGGCGACTCATTTGGGGACTAAGCTTTTAATAAAAAAATGGTATTCGGTATATTGGTGGAAACCATTAAATTTCCCGTTATCGCCTCCTAACACGAGTCGGGGATAAATTGTGGTCTAACAATCCCACGTACCGGTATCACCGTTTCAAAAAAAAAGCTTTTGAGGGTCAAGCTTCCGTCCCGGCTTTGAAAATCATTTTTGTGTGTGTGTTGATTTTTGCACAGTTTTCATGTTGTTTTGGCCGCCTCGGAGAAAGTCAAAATTTTGACTGTCGGAATAATGTCCCTAACCGTCGAATTTTCATGCTTACGTGCTTATGTGCTCATAAAAAAAAATTCAAAAAAGATTTTCAAAAAAAAACGAAAATTTCCAAAAAAAAATCATGCATCATATTTTTTTAAGACACATAAAAAAAAAAATCTCTATTTTACTCAGAAAAAGAATATAGATCGCTTGCACACTACGCGCACGTGACCGTACACCGCACACTACGTCCTTAACCCTGGGAAATCCTTGTCGCGGTCCGTTTGGTCTTATTACGCCTCTCGGATGAGCACAGACTACCCAAACATCCCATGGAGCCTCGTGTCGACCATGCACTTGTCCATGACACACTTTGTCCGAGACCCGGTTGGTTTTTAGTCCGGGTCTCGTGTCATGCCCTGTCCGTGTATAGACCTTTCCTTTCAAGGTTTTGTCGGCATACCGACTCAATATCTCTCGGGTCCCTAATCGATCGCTAATCGGCCGAAGTCCGCCGGTTTTCCGCCGCAGACTTTGACCAAGATATTGACCGGCGCCTTGACTTCGGCTCGACCGGCACAAATTATACACCGACTCCGAGTCATCAAGGATTAATGATTATTCCATGCCTAATTACGGCTTAACCGACGACAAGTCAAGATCAATCGTGGACGCTAATCGGTCCCAAATCATGCCGACTTTTTGTCGAGCCCTCGGACATGATCTTGACTTTCGACGTCGCCTTGTCCGTAATTTACATCGAATGCTCGTTAAGACTCGATTACCCGCCGTACTTTTAGGATCATTTTCTTTCGGTCGGTGGGACCCGCTTGCCCTATAGGACCCTCGCCCGGGCCGTCCACCCCGGGAGGTCGAAATACGGGTGGAATACGAGGGGCTTATAGACGTAGTGACGGGGCCCACCGATCCAGGAATCGGAGTAGTTTGCGAAAAGAAGAACAGTCTTTTCCAACCGATTAGGTTAATAAAACATGTTTTAAGTAAACGTGAACAAATAAGCGCATGTTGCATGAGCCAAAAGCCCAAACACCTACCCTCCTTCCATTCCCCGGACATCCGAACCTTCGTGTCCTTTCCCCAGCCTCCGCACAAAGCTTGGTTTCGGGCACCGGGTCACCGTTTGATCAGTTGGGAAGAGTCAAGCGCATCGTCAGCTTCGCCATTTGTTTCGACTCCGGGTTTCGAATGTCTCGCATCAGCCGGTAATGATGGGGATAACGTTGCTCCGTCCTCCGTAATCCCTCGAGACCCGCATGTGGATCCAGTTGGTAGAAGCAAATGAGACTTCGGCATGAGGCTCAAATTGATGACCTACTGGGGGTAGTCGCAAGTCATGGTTTGACTATCAGTCTCAATTCCGATGGCACTTTTACCGCAAAGACAGAAAAGGGTTCTCCCCCTCTTCTTAACAGTCCCGGATACACCAAGATGCTACCCCAAGATTCCTATGTTTCCACCGCCGGGACTCCTGCCCGCCGACTTACGGGGCAACCGGCCCCCAAACAACAGCCGGGGACGAAAGAGTTCGGTATACCGTCGGTTGTCCCCTCTCAAGGTGATGATCCCACAAATATCGGCTGAGTGATGAAAATCGGAACAGTCGAAGAAATATGGTCGGCCATCAAAGCCCTGGAAGAACGCTGCACGCAACGCAGCCTGGATTGAAGAGGCCACACGCCACTTTGGGACCTTAACAATATCCCAACCGACCGGGGCTACCTTGAAGGACAAACATATGCCCGTTCCCAGGGACCTCAATATCTCTCATTATCCGGCGGAGTCCAATCACTCGCTACTGCACGAGCCCACAGCGAGATCCCCCGGACCGGTTCCACTCAAAGTCATTCCAAGACCGCTCAACCCGAGGTCCCAAATCCGCCACCACCCGTGGAACACATTTGGTGGGATATTTGTATCGTCCCGATTGCCTTGAAAGGGACTATCAGATCGGATACACGAGGACCGTCCTCCTAAGAAAAAGAAAATTTCCTCCCAAAGAAAACCGAAGGAGAGGTTCGAGGCCGGTGATAACGGGTGGGAACGCTCGGGGAGCCATCTCGGGGATTTGATTATTATGTACTCTACTCCGCCGCCTTCCCCAAAGCAAAAAGGGGTAAAAGAGCAGAAAAACCTTGCCAACGACGGAATTGAGACCTTCGCATACCGTAGTACCGCAGTAACGGAAGTCCAACCCCTCGGGGTCGCCCAAGGTTCGGTTGTCCGGCTCCCGAGTATTCACCGATGAAGAAAAACCGACGCGCCTCGCGCTCCCACTCAATCAACATGTTGATTGGAGATGGCAACCGCCACAAAAGGCATCGGTATAACCCAGGGGCTTCGGCAAAGACTCTGCCTCGCAAGAAAAAGGCACGAAGTGACCGACTTGATGACTCTCCATCCCGAGACAAGGACCAAATCTATGATCCTCACCTATATGGGAGTATGATCACCTTCTGCGATGAAGATTTGCCAAGAGATGTCTCCCAACACAATGAAGCTTTGTACATCACTATTCGGCTCAACACCGTGTCACTCCCCTGGTATTAGTGGACAATGGATCATCGGTAAATGTCCTTCCCCTCAGCATGAAGAGGGCCCTCCGCATAAATGAAAGGCGCGTGATCCCATCTACCCGACCGTCAAAGCCTACGACGGTTCGTCTCGTCCCATTCTGGGGACGGTGACTCGGAACTCGGGTACGAAACCCAAATGGTGCCCGCAAAGTTCCATGTAATGGATATCCCCTCCGAGTTCACAGCCCTACTAGGGCGCCCTTGGTTGCATCACATGAAAGCCATAGCCTCCACTCTCCACCAATGCGTCAAATTCATCAACCGGCAGGGAGACCTCGAAGTCATAAGGTGACGGTTTCCTCATAGGGAACGAAGCCGAAACAATAGCCAAGAACGCCCACAGCCAAACACCGGGCTACATCCTTCAAGAGGCAAGTCTCGCCGGCATCCTTTGGAATCCAAAGAATGCCAACTATGTCGACACACTCAAGCGAGCGGACTCAGAAGAAGTTCGATTCATCAAATTTAATTGCTATTTCCAACACTTGGAGTCGTATCGGAAGGAAACGCTGAACGCCGCCATGATACGAGCACACAAGTCCCCGGTCCTCAATCACAGATTTGTCGCATTCCCGCAAACCCATTCCTTGGCCTCGCCGGCGAGGAGGTTTTCATGATAAAAGTCGCAAACACCGACGACTCGGCTCGAATCTATGAACGTCGTGTGGGACGTCCTCCTTGCCGAACTACACCGCCAAGCCTTTCCGCTCGAGTATGGGACATGAGATTTTTCTAGCCGCTCACCGAGACGCAATGCGTCCTTACATCTGGATTGAGCGATCGATTGTGACGAAACGGAAGTCCCTGCACCGAGGAAGATCCCTACATCCACATGCTCGGTTTCGGATGCCAAACACAGGTTGATTACGGTTCGACAAAGAGATGATAGTAACGACCGAAGAGGGAGCACAGAGGCCATGCCTTTCCCGAGTTGTGAAGCCACCAACAGCCGATGCCGCTAAAGAATTGGGAAACTCTCTCAGCCCGTCCGCGACCAAAGAGGAAATGATCACCAAGCTTGGATTGGTCCCCCGTCCTTTCGTGTCAACCTTTGTAAAGTCCTCCGAGTCTCTCATTGTTGAGTTCGAGTCTCTCGAGTCGTCCGATGGCCTCACGCCCGAAGACTACGAGTCCGTAGCCAACGTTGTATTCCCCTTCGTCTTCAATGAAATGATGAACCTTTCGAGTATCCCTTAATTGCCACTTTAACTAATGATGAATTAACTAATAATCTAAAAACGGTTAATAACGATTCACTAGATGAAGAGGCGTACACATTAAATGAACAATATATCAAAGAAATCTTTAAGCAGGTTGTCCTGAAAGAGGAAAATCGAGCCCAAGCCGCCGAAGAGATTTTGATAAATGTGAATTTGGGAACTACGGAAGAGCCTAAAGAGACGCAGATTGGTAGTTTCTTTGAAGGGACCGAAAGGGTTGCCCTAATCGAGCCGCTAAAAGAATTCGTGGATGTGTTCGCATGGTCCTATAAAGATATGCCAGCCTCGATCCTTCCATAGTTGAGCACCGAATACCGCTCGACCCGGAAGTCGAAAGCCGATAAAGCGAAGCTAAGAAGAATTAAGCCCGAATGGTCCTTACAAGTGAAAGAGGAAATAGAAAAGATGCTCGGGCGGGGTTCATCGTGGTCATTGAATACCCAACATGGTCATCCAACATAGTGACGGTAACCAAGGCCAACGGAAAGATCCGATGCTGCGTAGACTTCGTGAGACTTGAACAAAGCCGACCCAAAAGACGATTTCCCTCGCCAAACATCGACATTTTGGTAGATTCCACGGCCAACCACGAAGTCAAATCTTTCGTCGATGGTTTTGCCGGCTACAACCAAATCAAAATGGCAGAAGAAGATCAAGCCAAAACAGCCTTCACAACCCCTTGGGGCACATACCGCTACACGGTCATGCCATTCGGACTAAAGAATGCGGGGCTACGTACTGCAGGGCGCCTACACTGTTCCATGACATGATCCACAAAGAAATTGAGGTCTATGTGGACGACATGATAATACATTCCAGAGGATCGAGATGGCCACACTTTGTTGATTTGAGAAAATTCTTCGGCCGCCTCCGAGACCACGGCATGAGACCGAATCCGGCCAAGTGCACCTTCGGTGTAAGACGGGGCAAGGTACTAGGATATATGGTGACGTAACGGGGAATCGAAGTAGATCCCCGTAAAATCAAGGCGATAGTTGAAATGAAGCCACCACGGACACCGACGAAGTGAAATCCTTCATGGGAAGACCGCAATACATAAGCCGCTTTGTAAATCAGCTGACCTCGATCTGCGAGCCAATCTTCAAGTTGATGAAAAAGAATGCCTACACAGAATGGACCCCAGAATGTCAACTTGCCTTTGAACAAATCAAGGCATACCTTGTGAATCCTCCGATTCTCTGCCCACCACATCGGCAAAAGCCACTCTTGCTATATCTAACTGTCACGGATACAGCAATTGGGGCTATGCTAGCTCAAGAGAAGAAAGATTCCAAAGTCGAAAACGCCATCTATTTCGTAAGCAGAAAGCTCCAAGGAAGCGAACTCAATTACTCTGCTTGCGAGAAGACTTGCGCAGGTTTGGTCTGGGTAGTGGGAAAATTGAAACACTACATGCAGTCTCACCCGATACATCTTGTTTCAAGGATAGACCCCATCAAATATCTATTCGACAAGCCTTCCATCTCCATGAGATTGGCAAAATGGTCGTTCTTTTTGGCCGAATATGACATCGCTTATGTTTCAAGGAAATCCGTAAAAGGACGCATAATGGCGTAACATCCGGCCGATTTCCCAAGTGATGAGTCCCGAGGACACGAACCTCAATTTCCCGATGATGGAATCTTCGCTCTAGAAGGAGAAAATCGCCGGGCAACTCTTCTTCGACGGGCGTCAAACAAAAGGGGGAACGGGATAGGAATGCTTCGGTCGATCCTACCTGACGAACACACCCCCATAGCAGCAAGGCCGAACTTCGAAGTCACCAACAACGCTGCTTGAATATGAAGCTTGCATAGCAGGGTTGGAAGCCGCCCTTGAAAGAAATATCAAGGAATTGGAGGTGTACGGTGACTCGCCCTCATCATCAATCGTGTCTCTAACAAATGGAAGACCGTGGATCCGGGTTTGCGAAGTATCATGCTTACATGGAAGAGTTAATAACTCGGTTCAAAGAAATCGGCTTTCATTACACGCCAAGAGACCGAAACAGTTCGCAGATGCTCGCTACACTAGCCTCTCTTGTCGAAATACCTGAAGGAAAGTCTGTTAAACCATTCGAGTCGGGAGAAGAGAAAACCCCGCCTATTGCTTCGAAATTGAAGCGAAGCCGAACCGATCAATGATCCCCGGTACACTCGTATTTACCAAGCACGAAGGATGGCGAGGCCTCTTTCAAAAACGAAGATGGGGAATATAAAGAAGGAATCAAAGCAAAAGTCTCTCGGCCACTGTGAAGCGGCTCGCCTCCCATTATGTCCTTTTGGGAAACATGTTATACAAAAACGTTATCAAGGCCCCCTCCCGCGATGTATCGCAAACAAGAGGCTACCGAACTCATGAAAGAAATACATGGTGGTACTCGCGGCCCTCACATGAATGCTCGAGCTCGATGCAAATCATACCGAGAATGGGGTATTTTGGATCACCATGGAAGCCGACCGCATCCAGCTTTGTTAAAAGCTGCGACAAATGTCGGCCCGATACTCAAATCTTAATCACTTGCCTCCTCACGAGTTATACCGCATGACAACCCCCGGCCTTTCGTCACTTGGGAATTGATGTCATAGGCAAAATCACACCATCGAGCGATACGGCCACGAGTTCGTCCGGTAGCCGTGGATTATTTCACCAAGTGGGTTGAAGCCAAGTCCTACAAAATCCTCAATTCAAAGAAAGTTGCCCTCTTCATCAAAGAAAACATCATGTGCCGATACGGGTTGCCGGCCGAAATCATTTCGGATAATGGATCCCACTTCGAAGGGGAATGTGACAAAGTTGTTGGCGTAATTCCGAATAACCCGTCACAAGTCATCACCCTACAGCCCCAAACCAACGGAGCCGTCGAAGCAAAGAAACAAGACTCGGAAAATATCATCCGGAAAATGGCTGTCCAAGGCGTAGATTGGCCCGAGAAGTTACACTGGCACTCTGGGGCTACGGAGACATCGGTCGGCGAACGGCAGGGGAAACACCGTTTGCCCTCACATACGGAATGGAAGCCGTACTCCCAATCGAGTGGAAATACCCTCGCTCAGGTATCTTTTCTTTGAAAGCCAAATCAACGAGGTCGAATGGCTCCGGAGTCGCCATGACGAATTGGCCCTACTAGATGAACGCCGACCGAAGGCCATGGAACACATCCGAGCCTACCAAGGAAGAATGGCGAGCTTTCGACAAGAAAGTAAAGCATCGGGAGATCCGAGAAGGTGATCTCGTTCTAAAAGAAAAGCCCCGGTCCGTATCAACCCTCTCGGCAAATGGGAGCCGGTATGGGTCGGGCCATATGTCGTCCGTAAGATCTTCTCCGGAGGCGCCATGCAACTTGCGGACCTCGACGGGAATCCCTTTGTACACCCGGTGAATGGTGACAAGGCTGCGCGAGATACTACGCGTAAAAAAAAAAAAACAAAAAAAAAAAAAAAAAAAAAAAAAACAAAAAAAAAAAAAAAAAAAAAAAAACAAAAAAAAAAAAAAAAAGAGTGCTAAAAGAGTAATACCCAACTAGGTTAGAAACCCGAAAAGGGCGGCCTAGGTAAAAAACAGGTTGCACCAAAAAAAAAAAAAAAAAACAAAACAAAAAAAAAGTGCTAAAAGAGTAATACCCAACTAGGTTAGAAACCCGAAAAGGGCGGCCTAGGTAAAAACGGGGTTGCACCAAAAAAAAAAAACAAAAAAGAGTTCACCAAAGTTGAACTACGAAGACCTGAGCTCCTCAAAATGAGGGGAACGTAGGGCAGCGGAAACGGTTCGGTCTAAAGCACAAATAAAAGCCATACTTTGGCATCAATACAATTGATCGAGACCATGAAAGCGTCTCAAAAAAAAAAAACTCTAAAGCAATTCAAATATTCATTACAAGTTAAAAGCTCTTTGATGAGTCTAAGCCCGATTCATTCCTACAAGCGGCAACTGCTAAAAGAAAACTAAGATACATAATCAAACTAATGTGTGTCATAGCAAGAAAGGGATACTTGGAAACCTCGAGTCACTCCAACCCACTCGTCTTGGTCTCTCCCTTCTTCTTCCCCCTCAGGAGTCTTTCTCTTACGAACAGGAAAAATGTCGGTATTCCTCCTACCAAGCTCTGGTATAGGAACAGGGGTCTATCAAACCGGCCTCTGTCGGGGCCTTAGTAGCCCTAGCGTCATCCCTCATCTCCTGTAGCCTAGGCGGTAACATAGGAGCCCTCCTCTCCTGTCTCTTGACGTAAGCCTCATAGTCGGTCACGGCGTCTCCGCTCTGTCATGAGGATTGGCCCTCGCCTCGGCCCTCCTCCTCTCGAAGCTTGATGGGTCCTCCGCACCTACAATGGCCTCACGCCGTCCCAAAATAGCCACCTGAGTCTCTCCCGGATGCCCCTCGTACCAATCCGGGTACCAAGTGGTCGGGAACACCGGTCTCGGACGCACGAGAATGACCCGAGGAGGAAAGGCATCGTACCTCCATACTCGGGAAAGAAATGGAAACGCCGAGGGATCATCCATGGAAACAAGAGCCACCACCACTGGTAGCTATATCATCAAAACCCTCCAAAGGAACCTGCTCCAAGCCAAAGCGTCTCGGGACCCGGAGCCGGAATGTAGAAAGCTGGGTGAAAGCCCGGAAGCTTATAACCACATGGGACCCGTCTGAAGCACTCTACGAGTCTCCACCCGCCAATGAGGCACCGACCATCGATATCTTCGGTCTGGCGACCCGCCATCCAACGCTCCCACGAGCCACGATCATCAAAATCTACATCAACACCTCTCCTGGCAAAAGTCCAAGGCACGATCATATCGAGAGGTTTCCCGAAGAACCCCCAAACGCTCCATCGGCCCGCGGGGTCAAGAGAAAGCGGGCTGCCCCCACATGCATACCGTCTCCATAGCTAATGCATCGAGAGCATGGAAGGTCTCCCCAAGATCAAAGGAATGACATCTCTGCCCGGCGGCGGTGAACAACAACATCCAGTGGCTCGATGACAGATCCCAAAGGAATAAACCATGAACAAAGTGCCGAACATGCAAAGTGCAAAGGCATCCCAATAGGCGTCATCCACCAAGCCTAGGCCCCTAAATCTGTCGGGAAGACCGGAAATATCGAAATGGTCGGGACCGCGGATCATGCCTCGTGCTTCCTCCGGGGAAAGATGAAGAAGGTTGCACAACTTGTCAACAAAAGAAGCTCCTCAGGACCAAGGAATTGCTATCTCCTCCACCTCCAGGACCTCAAGCAAGGCCCGAAATTCTTCCACAGTCGGAACAATCTCGTTGAAGGAAAGGCAAAAGACATGCCTTCTAGTATCCCAAAAAGAAGAAGAAGCCCTTAAGAGGTCATAATCCGGAACCAATTCTTTGAGAGACCACAAGCATCGTACCTTGTACCGTTCTTCAAAGAAAGACCTTCTCTCATGCATAATTTCCCGGGACCAATCCTTGAACTTGTTGAAAAATGACATTTAGTACCCTTGGGACAATTTTGAGGGAGCTTTTCTAAGGCTTTCCATGGTTTTTTCTCTCTCTCCCCGAAAATGGCTGTTTGGACTGGAGGTTGAAGAAGATATTTGAATTTGAAATAAAGCAAAGCCAGATTTAAAGCAAAATCAAAGGGACGGTGTCGAGATCTTTGTCCCCATCCGCGCGGATGGGATTGCTTCCCAGAAAAATTGCACGCAGTCAAAGTGCTACACCAAAAAAGGAATATTCCGTCCCGGTTGCTCGAGACTTGTGCAAAAACCCTCCCCAAACCAGTCCATATACCAAACACCCTTGCAAAAAAAAAAAAACCAAGGCTCATGCAACACTGCATTCATATTGCATTGCATTCATAAAATAAAATCCTAAATTATTACATTCCAAAAAAAAAAGGAGAGTGTACAAAAAAAAAACAACAAACAAACATAAATAAAATCCTAAATTATTACATCAAAAAAAAAAAATGTGCATGATCTGTACAAATCTAAATCTCAAAAAAAAAGAAATCAATCGGAGTCTCCAGCACCCGATGTCTCCCCCCGGCCCCTCTTGCGACTCGGGCCTGCCTCGTCGGGAGCCACGAAAGTCTCGGGCTCGAGAATCGTCCTCATCTCCCGAGAAAGAGGCTCGTCGGGACCAAGCGCACACTCGATAGGGTAAACCCGGATCCACTGAAGAAGTCGTACCCGAAGGTGAAGGCGTCAGGCTCCCGAACATACGGAGACGACCCACCATGCCGCCGAGACGTGTCCACTGCCGTGCGGATCCCCAAGAATGACGTGATCCGAAGGCGGTGCCGCGCGGTGATCAATGAGAGGAGAAAGAGGGGTCTCGGAAGAAGTCTCAGGGAATAGGAGAAGCCTCCGTCGGACGGAGTGCCGGCCGTGGTCTCCTCGCCCTAGCACAGGCGCCCCGCAAGCAACCATCCTCCGTATGAACCTCTTGGCTCCGATCACTTGCTTCGTCGGTGTCTCGACGACCACCTCCGAAAAGCGCACAAAAGCAAAAGCGTCAAAAAAAAAAAAAAAAAAAAAAAAAAAGTGATGCTAGAGATGATGAAACAAAAGAAAGAAAAGAAGGGGAAAAGGTGAAGCCATACCTTCATACCGGACGAGGCCGGAAAGCTCGTGGAAGCCGCTCGGGGTGAGGATCTGCACCCTCAATCGGACCCCATCCTGGATGTAGGAAAAATCCGTCCGAGGGTACCGCGGGATCCCAAGCCCCTCCCTCTCTAAAACACGAGGCATCCTCGGCCTCCTCAAGACGAACGTCGCATATGGCTCGATCGCCACGAAGTCCAGAAGTCTTGGCACCGCTCGGTAATCATCCCAGTCACGGACCGATCGCTCGGATGCATCATATCGGCGGGAGGCTCCACCGGTGTCCTCGAGGCGAGTTCACGCCATGCTTTGGCGCGTCACCCTCTCTCCCGAGATAGTAGGCGTCGCAAGTCGGGCCCCTCAAAATCCTCCCGCCTTTGTCCGGATCTCGGCGCCCTTCGGTGCGCTACCTCAGCGATCCCGGGGAAGAATATCATCCCCTCATCTGTCTCGGCCTCCCAGTCGAAAGGAAGGCAATCCGCGTACACAGTCGTCGCCCCCTGGAGCTTATCTTTTCCCGGGCATGCTTGGACCAAGGCTGCATGGCCGGATACGCCCGGACGTACGCCTCAGTGCCTCCACACCGTGACGTGGAAAAACTCCAACGCCCATACTGCGAAAGGTAAAAATCCAATCAATCCGGTGCAAAAAAAAAAAAAGAAGAGGTGCGTGCTCAAAGGAAAGAGGGAAAGCAAAAAGAGAGCTTATACCTCGAGCAAACTCGAAGCGATACGGGGAGCTCACGGCCTTCCTTTGTATCTATCAAGAGCGAAGTACGGCTCGGCCCGGCCGGCCTCCCCCAGGGAAATATCTCCAACCGTCTCCATGTCCTCCAAGGACCTCGGCAAGGCAAAGGCTGCCGTCCCCTCGGCATGCCCAAAGAGCGTGCTCGAAAAGGTAAACCGGAGGAAGGACCTAGCAATGCGCTCGGCGCTAAACCTATCCTCCCGGCCTCGTAACTCGCGATGGTCTCCACGATCTTGCCGAAGACCACGGCATACTCCATCCCCATCCCCTTTTTGGGAATAGGGAAAATCCAAGAAGAGCACAACGAGATCGGCATCGCTGTAGCCATCTCTCCACTCAATCTTTGCGTCCATTGAAGGACGGACCCGTGATCGCGGCATAGTCGGAAAGGCGTAACGGTCGCCTCGCCCCGGAAGAAGTGGAATGTGTGGGTCGCATCCCACCAATCTTTGCGCTAGAGCGAACATCAAGCCCTTGCACTTAGGGAACTTGACCGGTCCTCGAAGCACTCGACGAACTCCCGAGCCCCGTCTCAACAACAATCTGTCTCGAACTCGGCAAAGCTCCTCGGCCCGCATCCGGAAGCCGATCCCACAAGTCAATCACAGACTCCCCCGATCCTCGAGTCTTCATCTTGTTCAGTTGCTCCGTCACAAAACGGTTTCCGCCCTGTAAAAAAAAAAGGAAAGAGAAAATGTCAAAAGATTGCATTTTGCATTAAAAAAAAAAAAAATTCGACAGCATAACAGCATACAATGAGCATAGCCCCATTTTTCTCGCATGAAAGAAAACAATTTGCAAGTCCCAATGCATTCATCAAAAAAAAAAAGAGGATGC
Source organism: Adenophora triphylla var. japonica (assembly GCA_022495995.1). Taxonomy (NCBI): domain Eukaryota; kingdom Viridiplantae; phylum Streptophyta; class Magnoliopsida; order Asterales; family Campanulaceae; genus Adenophora; species Adenophora triphylla. The sequence goes on from JAFEMH010003069.1 coordinate 128,696, forward strand.
ATTCCTACGGAAGTAAAAACTCCGTCCCGTTTTCAAAAAAAAAAAAATGCATACATGCATATCATCCATCTTACATACAACGGGAGGAAAAATCCGTCCCACTTTTCAAAAAAAAAATCCTAAACATACATCTCATATTGGCAAAATGCCCATTCTTTCCAAACAAAATGCATGCATTGCATCATCATTCATCAATATCAAAATTCAATTTCAAAAAAAAAATCATCATCAAGAACATGCAATATTCAATTCCAAAAAAAAAAATCACAATTCTTCGAATTTTCACATGTAATTTTCAAACTAAAAAAAAAATGTGGCAAAAATGCCAATTCTTTTTCCCAAGCAAAATGCACATTTTTGGGACACTCACAAATTCATTGCAACATTGCATATCATCAATATCAATATTCAATATTCAAAAAAAAAAATTCAAAAATCACCCAAAAATTTCAAACAAGAAATCGACAAGAGGATCAAGAGGATTCGAAATATACCGTTCGGAGATGCGGATCCGAAGCCCAATGTTGCCAAGCATCGGGGTAATGCTCCTCCTCGACCGATTGCGAAAGATTGTAATGCCTCCTCATCCGGACGAGCTCCAATCGCCTCTCCGCTACCGGACCACGTCCTTGGCCTTGAAAAGCGCCTTCCCCGTGTTCCATTGCTCGAAAAATCAAGAAAATCGGAGGAATTTTGAAGCTTCTAGGGCCAAAAATGGCTGCTCTCCTCGTTTTTCTCTCTCTGCTCTCGACAATCTCAAAAAATTGGACTGAGGAAGAAGAAGGGCGTTGGCCCTAATTAATACCCCTGACTTTCCATCCCTATCCGCGCGGATGAGATTGCAAGGGTCAAAATGACCCTTTTGCCCCTTAAAATTTCGGGACTCTGCAATTCGGTCCCGACTTGACAAAGTTAACCAAAGTTAACCAAAGTCGGCCCCTTGTCAAGAAAATCATCCCCGGCGAGTCAAACGTAAGACCGAGTGCCCGAGAAAGATAACGAGATCCGTATCTTTCATCAAAATCATTCGGCAGTCAAACGTAAGGCCAGTGCCCCAGAAAGATCACGAGATCTCGTATCTTTCATCAAAATCTCCCCCGGCAGTCAAACGTAAGACCGAGTGCCCCGAGAAAGATAACGAGATCCCATATCTTTCATCAAAATTACCCCGGCCGGTCAAACGTAAGACCGAGTGCCCGAGAAAGATAACGAGATCCGGATCTTTCATCAAAATTACCCCGGCGATCAAACGTAAGACCAGAGTGCCCGAGAAAGATAACGAGATCCCGTATCTTTCATCAAAATTACCCCGGCGGTCAAACGTAAGACCGAGTGCCACGAGAAAGATAACGAGATTCCGTATCTTTCATCAAAATTACCCCGGCGAGTCAAACGTAAGGCCAAGAGTGCCACGAGAAAGATAACGAGATCCGTATCTTTCATCAAAATTACCCCGGCGATCAAACGTAAGGCCAGGAGTGCCACGAGAAAGATAACGAGATCCGTATCTTTCATCAAAATTACCCCCGTCAAAGCGTAAGACCGAGTGCCGAGAAAGATAACGAGATCCGTATCTTTCATCAAAATCACCCCGGCGGTCAAACGTAAGGCAGAGTGCCCGAGAAAGATAACGGATCCCGTATCTTTCATCAAAATTCCCGGCGGTCAAACGTAAGACCGAGTGCCCCGAGAAAGATAACGAGATTCCGTATCTTTCATCAAAATTCCCCCGGCGATCAAACGTAAGACCGAGTGCCGAGAAAGATAACGGATCCGTATCTTTCATCAAAATCATCCCGGCGATCGAACGTAAGACCGATTTCCCAGGCGAATACATCGATTTTCCCAGAAAGGCTAACGAAATCCCCAGACAAAGTTAACGGAATCCCAAAAGCCAACGAAATCTCGAGTAAGGCTCGAACTACGAAAGGGCTTGATTCCCAGCTAGGGATACGTAGGTAGCCTATCATTAGGTCCGGCCCCAGACCAAAACGGTCACCCTCTCCTTCGGCGGCGGACAAAGTCCACCGAAAGGCCATTTCAAATTAAGGTCAGGCGCCTAAAAAGCCATCATCATCAAGGTCCGAGGGCGCCTAAAAGCCATCTTCAAGGTTCGAGGCACCTAAACGCCATCTCGAGGTTCGAGGCACCTAAAACGCCATCTCATCTCGAGGTTCGAGGCACCTAAAACGCCATCTTCAAGGTTTGAGGCACCTAAGACGCTATCAAGCGATAAATCGCAATCATCCCCGAGAGACCGAAAATGGTCATCCCTATCCCAGCGGGGCGGATACCGTCAGGACCGAAAATGGTCATTCCTATCCCAGCGGGCGGATAGCCATCGAGACCAAAAATGGTCATCTCTTATCCCAGCAGAGTTTCTTTCCGATAACCGGCGTAGAACTCGCTCATTAGGTTCGAGGCACCTAAAACGCCATCATCTCGGGGTCGAGGCCGAACTACGGCCGCTTGATTCCCATTCGGGATACGTAGGTAGCCTATCGCTAGGTTCGGCCACCCGATCACTCGATCATCACTGCCAAATATGGAGCCTTACTCTTATCGACGACCCGCTTCCTTCGAAGCGCCGTCGCCGAGGGCTCTTGTAAGTGCTCCAATTTGAGCTTGTTAGAATTTTCGTTAGAAAATTAACGAAAGTTATAACATTTCTAACAATTCCTAACTATCCTAACATTTCTAACAAAGTGAGGGTAAAATGGGCATTGTTATTTAAGGTTAAACCTTAAAAAGAATCTCAAAAAGAGAAAAACAAATGAAGAAAACCAAATATAGCAATCTTTGGAAACATAAGCTGGTGCCTAATTTGAATTTTGAAAAAGATTATTCTTCTTGTCCAAAGTGAAGTTTGCATTTAATGAACGATTACACGCCTGGACTTGTCCGCGCGGATACCTTTGCATTTTCAGGAGGGCTATAAATTGAGCCCTCCGAGTCACAAAAATAAGAGGAAGAACACAATAGCAACGAAGTTACGGCGAAATATAGAGAGAAAACGGTGAGAATTCTCAAGAATTGTCACCTTTTTCTTTCAATCTTTCCCAACTCATACTCATCCACTCACTCTCATATTAAAGCCCTAAACACTCATACACTCAAGCCAAACACTCAAGAACACAAGGAAGATTGGTAAACCCTCTTCTTCCTAACCCTAAATCTCATCCATGCATGCATCTTCAAACTACAAAATGTAGTTCTTTCATCTTCTTTCTCTAGATCTAAGAAGATCACCATGGAAGACCATCTCCATGGATGATCTTCTACAAAGATCAACATTATTTTCAAAGCTTTTCTTTCTTACTTGCAAAAATGCACTTTCAAAACCCTAAAAAACCATTTTCAAGCACTAAATCTTGATTTCAAAGGGTAAAATCCCCTCCCCAAGCAAATGAAATGCTTAGTCCTAATGTACCCCAAGGATGGTTTGGTATAGTTGATTCACCACTAAAATGTCTAGTGATCACTAACCAAAACCTAGGGAAATGGGGACAAGCATGGATGCAAAACCCCCCTTAAAATCATATTTTCTTTCTTGAGAAGTTGCTGTCCAGTAGCAATTTTCTCAGACCTCAGTCCATGGTCTTAATTTTTGGACACAGATGAACTTGGAATTTGGTGTTGACTACAAAACACTTTTTGTAGCCAACATCCAGAGCTTTCCAGACATATTTTTACCTTATTTTTGGGTGAGTAAAACTCCTCTTTTCAATTTTTCTTTCAGAGGCTAGTTCATCAGCTTCTGGGAATCCAGATCTCATATCTGAGGTTTCCAGAAGGTTTTGACCCCTCAAATCTTCTCCAAAATGGAAATTTCTTTCACACAAAGTTTATTCAAGGAGTCTAGAGAAACTTTCATTCTCTGAGTTCATCCAGATTATGAAGTTTTAGGACCCTTGAATCCATTTCAAAATCAGGTGTCTGCTGCCATTTTCTTCTGGCAGAAGTGACTTCTCAACTTCAAAAGGTTTTTTGAGTACCAAATCTCAAACCAAAAATTCTCCAAAAAATCATGGGATCAGTTTAAAGTCTTAAAAAGACATCCCAATTTTTACTTTTTCCAGTTTCAACTTATTTTGGCCAAAACACACACACACACACACACATAAATGATTTTCAGCTTGGAAGACTCGTTTTTACGAGGCGCGTCGGGTGCACACTAACGTCCTTCCCGACGCGTAACATGACCTCCGAACCTAAATCTCTGATCTCGGGCTTTTTGCAAAGTTTTGCCCTTCAAAATTAAAATGGCGTGGCGACTCCGTTTTTTCCGGTTTTATTTGGTTTTTCAAAGAAACGCAAAAATCGAATTTTTCCCGCGAAAAAGGCAACACACATCGTTACAAGTTCGTCGGTCAGGTAATGAAACGATCGGTTAGGCTTTCTTATGACGTCGCCGCTTGAGGCTTGACCGATCAAAAGGGTGATCGGTTAGACAATGATCGGTTAGGGGTGAAAGTTTGACCGGTTAGGAGAGAGAGCTTTGCAACGGTTAAGGGCCATTGGTTAAGGATAACTTTTATCGGTTAGGATATGATGGCTTAGGATATCTTGCATACCGGTTATAATAACCGATCAAGAGCACCGGTGAGCACAAATATTTGAGGCACCACCATGATCGGTTGAGAGCTTAAACAGGCAACAAAGTTAGCACAATAAATTAACGAATATCAATCATGCCTAGTTCTCCTCTAAGGAATTCAAATCTTTTAATGTCCAAGAGTTTTGTCAAAATATCAGCTAATTGATAACCAGTATGGACTCTTAAAAGAACGATGTTACCCTTTTCAACGTGATCCTTGAGAAAATGGTATTTGATGTCTATGTGCTTAGTCTTTGAATGAATCAAAGGATTGTTGGAGACTGAAATGGCTGAGGTATTATCACAATAGATAGGACATACTTCTTGGGGAATTTCATAGTCCACTAATTGTTGCTTCATCCATAGGATTTGTGAGCAGCAACTCCCAGCGGCTATGTACTCAGCTTCAGTCGTAGAAGTGGAAATTGATGCCTGTTTCTTGCACGACCAGGAAACCAAACGGTTACCTAGAAATTGACAAGTTCCACTGGTACTTTTCCTAGTGACCCTACAAGCTGCGAAATCAACATCTGAATAGCCAATTAGTGTAAATGATGAATTTTTTGGATACCACAAACCTAAATTTGCAGTTCCCACAAGATATCTAATAATTCTTTTAACAGCTTGTAAATGAGATTCTTTAGGGTCAGCTTGAAATCTAGCACATACACATACGGCAAATATGATATCTGGCCTACTTGCGGTTAAGTAAAGTAGAGATCCTATCATACCTTGGTAAAGTGTCATATCTACTTTCTTACCGGATTCATCTTTGTCTAGGTGTACATTGGTGGCCATTGGAGTGCTTTGAGGATGAGCAGAGTCAAGACCAAATTTCTTGATTAAATCTTTGGTATATTTGGCTTGATTGATAAAGATGCCTTCTTGAGTTTGCTTGACTTGAAGTCCAAGGAAAAATGTTAGCTCACCTATCATGCTCATCTCAAATTTGCTCTGCATAAGTTTCTCAAATCTCTTGCATAATTTTTCGTTAGTAGATCCAAAAATAATGTCATCAACATATATTTGAACTAACAATGAATGACCATTATGCTTTGCAATAAATAAAGTGGTGTCGATTTTACCTCGTTCGAACTTCTCACTAAGTAGGAATTTGGAGAGAGTTTTATACCATGCTCGAGGTGCTTGCTTGAGGTCATACAAAGCTTTATTCAATTTGTAGACATGATTAGGCTTCTTGGAGTCTTCAAATCTAGTAGGTTTCTCTACATATACAAGCTCTTGAAGTTCCCCATTGAGAAATGCACTTTTCACGTCCATTTGCTATAGCTTAAACTCTTTGTAGGTTGTATATGCAAGAAATAACCTAATGGCTTCTAATCTAGCTACGGGAGCAAAGGTCTCATCATAATCTATGCCTTCTTCCTGTCTATATCCTTTCGCCACTAATCTAGCCTTATTTCTTAAAATTTTTCCAGACTCATCCAATTTATTCCTATAAACCCATTTCGTTCCAATCACTGTTTGATCACTAGGTCTAGGCACTAATTCCCAAACTTTACATCTATCAAACTGGCTAAGCTCTTCTTGCATAGCTTCTACCCAGCTGGGGTCATCAAGTGCTTCTTCAGTCTTCTTTGGTTCTATATTGGAGACCATAGCAGAGGAAAATAATCCATGTTGTTCCTCCATGCTTCTCAATTGGCCTCTAGTCATTCTAGGTCCAAAGATATCACCAATAACATTTTCCAAAGGGTGATCTCTAACTGTTCTCACTTCCCTAGGTAGATCTTGCCTGACCGATTCTTGTCTTAGGTTTTCTAATGGAGGAGTAGAATCGGTTAAGGGAGGTGTGACCGGTAAGGGAGATCGGTTAGGAGAGGGTGATGCTGACTGATGGTAATCGGTTAGTGGAGAGGGAAATGATAAATTGATATTTGAAATTGGTTCAGCTTCAGGTGGTGAATTGGGAAAGGTAACATGAGGACTAGCTGGTAGAGGATCGGTCAGCTGGGTTTGTTGATGGGGTTGCCTGACCGATTGAGGAAAGAAGGAGTCATCAACTAGATCTCTACAGGTTACACCACTAGAGGCTGAAGACTGAGCTGGCGGTTGATTTGCATTGATGTTGGTGGATTGATTAGAATTTTGATTACTTGTTTCACCTGTCTCAAAAACACCAGAACTATCAGTACTATTTGGAGCCTTGTCAGACTCTAGCAAATCAAATTCATCAAAAGTAACATGAACAGATTCAACAATTTTCAACAACCGTTTATTAAAAACTCTAAATGCCTTACTGTGCTTGGCGTATCCCACAAAGATACCTTCATCGGCTTTTTCATCAAATTTACCTCGGCGCTCTTTACCATTGTAGAGAACATAGCACTTACAGCCAAAAATCTTGAAGAAACTAATGTTGGGAATTCTGTCACGCCAAAGCTCATAAGGGGTCTTGTTGTGAAATTTGTTGACCAACGATCGATTCTGGGTGAAGCATGATGTATGTATAGCTTCGACCCAAAAATACTTGGGAAGCCTAGCTTCGGATATCATTGTTTTCCCAGCTTCGATCAAAGTCCTGTTCTTTCTCTCAACTACACCATTTTGTTGCGGTGTTCCAGCAGCTGAGAAATTATGATCTATTCCATGATCATCACAGTACTGAGCGATTTCATTATTTTTGAACTCTGTTCCATTATCTGATCTCATACTGATGATGTCACATTCTTTTTGGGTTTGAAGTAGACGGAAAAGTTTGGTGGCAACTTCATAGGTATCATCTTTTGAAGCAAAAGTCTCCACCCAGGTATATCTTGAGAAATCGTCTACAACAACCAAAGCATATCTGCTACCCCCTAAACTGGCAGTTGTTGTGGGGCCAAACAGATCCATATGTAGCAGCTGGAGGCACCTAGAAGTGGACATGCAGGGCTTGCTGTGGAAAGATTCTTTATGCTGTTTTCCTAACTGGCAGGCTCTACATTTCCTACCGTGATCAGCAGACACCTGAGGTAAGCCGGCGACTAGATTTTTATTAGCCAGCTTGGATAGATATTTGAAGTTCAGGTGACTGAGTCTCTTGTGCCATAGCCAGGAATTCTCACTGATGTTCTTAGCTACAAAACAAACATTAGTAACATTCGAAACATTGTTTAAATCTATAGCATACACGTTACCTTTTATGTATCCAGTGAGAAGTGTTTCACCTGTAACAATGTCTTTCACATAGCAATTGGAAGAATTGAAAATACAATGCATACCTTTATCTCAAAATTGTGATATAGAGAGAAGGTTATGTTTCAGACCATCCACCAAAGATACCTTCTGTACAATAACTGTACCTCTTTTGATGGATCCACGACCAATAATTTTACCCTTTGCGTTGTCACCAAAGACAACTGGAGGACCAGATGCTTCTTCAAGATCGGTTAGGAGATCGGCATGTCCAGTCATATGCCTAGAGCAACCACTGTCCATAATCCAAACATCCTTACCGGCATCGGTTGAGGCCATTAAGCATTTCTGAAATAAAACAGTAAGCTTATGGTCCCCCTTATTCTTTCGGGTCCAAAGAGTTAGTTCCTCTTTGGCAGCCATACCTGGCCACCACCTGAGCTTTTAGACTCAGTGGGTCCAGATAGGTGCTTCAAGAGGCATTCATAAGCCTTGTGACCAATAAAATTACAATTTGTACATTTATTTGAAGATGGCTGTGAGGGTTTAGATGAGCTGATGTTCAATTTGGCCATTGCTTCAGAAGAGTTCACTGATTGAGCAGAAACAGATCCTTTGGGGATGAAGGTGATGTAATTACCTTTGTTAGCCGATTGCTTAGGTTTAGGAAAGCCTTTACCGGTTGGGGAGTCCTTACCGGTTGGATGACCGATGACAGTTGTCTAACCGGTTACTCCTTTACCGGTTGGGGCTGCCTTACCGGTAGAGGTTTCCTGACCAGCAACCTGATCAACAATTTTAATTCCACCTTTGCTGTCTCCATCACTAAGTGAGACATATTATCCTAACTCAGGATCAGCTACCTCGGTCCATTGAGATTTGTTCTTGTCAATCTTAGCCTTCATCTGTTCCTGAATTTTGGGATATGTATGTGGAACAGCGCTGAAAGGTCTAGTTAACTCTCTCTTAATCAATTTGGATTGAGCATCATCAAATTTACCCATCAAGTTCTCAGTGACAGACTTGGTAACGGATTTGTCATTGCTGTCTTTGTCCTTGTCATTTCTACTGGAGATAAAGCCTATACCAGATGTTACATCTCTGTTATGAGACATCTGATCTTGTACGATAGTCTCCACAGCAGCTCGACATCTTGTAAAGGTGTCAATAGATTTTGAAAGAGAATTATTTCTTGACACTAGATCAGCAATTTGACAAACAGATATATTTAGTCTTTCAGTGAGATCTTGATTATCTTTCTTCAACTGATCAGACTCTAGCTTACTTTCTTTCAAAAATTTTATTTCAGCTTTCAAAGAATCATTTTCAATAGTGATCTTTTTAAAATTAGCAGCCATAATTTTGTGAGCTTCGTTTAATTTTTCAAAATCTGAGAAGAGCTCATTCATCACCTCTGCCATTTCAGACTTTGACATATTTGGCATAGGGTCAACGGTAGGCTGAGAGGGAGAGGGTGATGGTTCAAGTTAGGATCAAAATTGGGTAGTGATGATATCGGTTGAGGGCTCGGCTCGGTTAGGGGCTTTAAGAAGTGAATTGGTCGGGGCTCAAGCGTCGGTTGATGAGAAATGATCGGTAAGGCTTGAGCTTGATAGGTCTGTTGAATTGGTTGCATCAGCAGTCTGAGAGTGGGCATGGTTTTACACTGACCATAAAGGGATCCACCTATGTTCTGAATTTTGAAATTGTAAGGGTTACCTGCATCTACCTTGTGAGTAGAAATGGATTCTTCAAAGTATGTCAGGGGAGATCTCATAGGTAGGGTCTGGTCATTGTAAGATGATTGTTCATTGGAATTTGGGTGTCTATAGATAGGTGTCTGTAGGGAGATGGGTTTGTCATCAGTTCCATCCATAGCAACAAAACTGACATCAGCTTCTTCATCTGATTCAGCATTCTCATTTTCAGAGTCAGTCTCAAACTAGACTGGCATGGCCTTTTTGGTTCCATCCTCGACAACTAAGCTTTTAGATCTAGGGTTTTTCTTGAAAGGTTTCTTCCTCAGAAATTCATATTTCGGTTGAGGGCATTTGGAGGCAAAATGGGCGGGTTTTCTACAATTGTAACACACAAGCTCGCCTTGGGCATTTTTACCATCGGTTGAGGTTGAGGTTTGTCCTTTTCTTTGATAGTTTCCAGATCTATGAAATGATGAGGATTTAGGTTGGAATGATTTGTTGTGGGATTTCTTAAAATCCTTAAACTTTCTATAATTTCTGGCAAAGGCAGCAAATTCATCCTCTACCTCAAGAGGTGTACTAGATGAGGTATTGGCTTGAACTGGTTGAGGCTGAGAGATTGAGGGAGAGTCATTGGCAGTAGTTTGGCTAGTAAGCATAGAAGAACCAGGAAAGATTTCGGTCTGAGCTGGCAGAGATAGATTTTTAAATTGTTTTTGAACTCCACTCAGCCGGTTGAATTCTTCCTCATATAAAAACAAAGTAGACACAATGTTCTGTATATGAGTAACGTTCAAATCACGGCATTCTTTCAAAATAGCAACCTTCACATGCCACAAGTTTCCAAGAGAATTGAGAAATCTCATGTTTAGGTCTTTCATAGTGTAAACTCTACCTAAAGATGCACAAGAATTACTCACCTTGCAGAAACGGTCGTACGTTTCCTTCATTGTCTCATTTGGATTCTTCTTGAAGGACTCAAACTCAGCAACTCTTTTGTAGAGTCTGTTGTCCTTGGCCACTTGATCTCCTTCAAAGTATCTGAGTAGACTCTGCCATACTTGTTGAGCAGTCTCATAGCATTGAACTTGTTTGTACAGTCTGTCATCAAGTCCTGAGGTTATGATGTGCAAAGCTTTTCTGTCCAAGGAATCACAAAGTTTGTCATCCTCAGTCCATTCTTCACGTGGTTTTGGCACATAAGTTTCATAGACCTCAAAATCTTGTTCAGACATTCTATCTGCATGATCCATGAGAGGAGTTTTGGGTGCTCTAGTTGCAAGATTGATCTTTAGGGGTGTCATGGGACCATCTCTGACTACGGTAGTTAACCTATCATCTATTGAGTCCAAGTACCGCATGATTCTGTTTTTCCATACTGGAAATTCGTTTTCGTTCAACATGGGAACGGTCGCCAAGTTGTATGTTTGCATGATTTTTCCTGCCATTTTGGAATTGGCAATTCAAGCGGTTAAGCTTGAAAAAATGGTTTTCGAAATTGCTATGCTCTGATACCAATTGTTAGGTCCCAAATGGTAGGAATCAGGCTAGAGGGGGGAGTGAATAGCCTGTTAAAACTTTTTGCTAAAAACTCATTTAATCATTGAAAATATTAAGTTGAACTTGCTAACCGGTTAGAAAGGTTTTAGGCAGCGGAAAGTCGGTTAGAAGGACAAATCAAACTTAAGTTAAAATCTCATGCAAACTGAATAAATTTCATTTCCAAGTAAGACAAACAAGTTAAGCAGTAAGTGTTGGTGTTATGCCCTAGGCCTATGATTCATAGACTTATGTGTTGACATTATTTATTATTATATGAGATGTTTATCATTTGATTATTATGTGTTTTGTATATTTGTTAATAATAATCTGCGTCCCTAATTATTAAGAGAATAATTAGTATAATTGTCAATGGATAATCATGTGATGATTATATGCATAGAGATGCACATTGAAATTATGAGTACTTGTTAGAGAACAAGTGTCTGGACATGACCCGCATGAGATTTATGACATGGTCAAGTGTTATAAGTAAATCTCATAAGGTTACTTCATTTAGTCCCTAGACCTGAGATTATCATGACCTTACATATGATGAAAAGTCATGTTTGATTTTAGTCAAACGATATCTTAACACGATATCCATAAAGGCTATCTTTGGCATGATCGGATTCATGATGGGAAGGATGATAAGTCAAGATGGAATTTGTCCCTCGAAAGAGAGATGTTTTGCTTGGGCCCCTCGATGAATGATAATGATGAAAGTGTATGACCGTACCCCAATATGATTGGAATTATCATTATACTCAAGGAATCGAGAAAGCATTGAACATAGACAAGTTGACAATGACCATGACTTGTGTTCAATATAACATCGTGAGACAAAGGGAGAAATGGAAGTACACCGTTGGAAACGTGAACTCTTACGTTACATTATTTGGGTAGACATAATGGCTTGCTAGAGTCCGCTTATGTCTTATGAGGTTCGATATGATCGAACTCATTGCCAACATAATGTAATCCTATTAGGTCACACACAACTAAAATGAATTGGTTAAACCGGAGGAAGATTGATTGAGAGTATCGATGTCTGGCTATATATGTCACGCGACATATTAAGCCAACGGCTTAATATACCGCGCGACATAATAGGCCAATCACGCGGTTTGACACTGTCTCTCCTAATACGATTAGGAGAGGTATTCCTACTATTGTAGTATAAATACAAGGGTTCCGTCGACCTAAAAGGTCACCGAAATTTTTCAAGCAAAATTCATATTTAAATACTCTCAATATTCTTCAAGGTTTAGATCTAGCAATCATCAAGAAGTTGTTCTTGGATTCATTCAAAGGTGTGGATACCGAAAGAGGGTCTTCGCTCGTTCATCGATCAAGGCCTAGAGTTCAAGCAAGTTGAAGAACGAAGTTTGTGATTCGATATCACATAATCAAAATCGTTCGATAGCTCAAGACCAGAAAGCGTTTCAAGGTTGGTTTAATTCTATCTCATAGGAATTTAAATTAATTGTATAGAACGGATCCTAGGGCTCCTTGGGTTTTATGTTTTAATGCTTAAATTCCGCTGCGCATGGACCCGTAAAACCCAACAAAGGGTATCGTGAGCCCCGTTCGTATGATTAAGTTGGAATTAACATGCTAGATTTAAGATATAAATTGTTTATATGCTTAATGCATGTTTTGTATGCGATAGAATTTTTAATTGTTTATGTGAAACAATGTGAAAATCGTTTTCGAATTATGCTGAATTAAATCTGTAAAAGGTTGTTTTATATGATTTAATTGGTTGTAATTTGTATTGGTTCGAATCTGGAATTCCTGTTACTTGGCTACTTTAGTCGGGCGACATGATGAGCCATGAGGAATTCAGGTTATCTGGCCTGTTTGGTCGCGCGACATATCAAGCCTCTGGCTGATGTTGTCACGCGACATAATAAGCCAAAACCGGCGTAATCCGCTTGTTCAATTTTTCTGCTATTCTGTGATTGTGTTTACAATCTGATATGTTCATATGAAAATCTGGATGTTATAAAATTGAGTTTATAATGCCATGCTAGATTGATTCATTGATATGCATGATTAATTGATTAAAATGTGATTTTAATAATTATTGCGATGCATGTTTTAATTGTTCTTACATGCTAAGAATTTTTAATTAGATGTTTAGTTGAAACGTGATATTAAGTTTCCTAATATGTTTAGATTTAGACATTGTAAATTTTGGATCTTATGATTGTTTATGGAAACAAGTCATAAATACGCGAAATTTTAAAAGGAAACTGATTGTTTATAAAAGGTAGGGATTATGTTGCCTAATCAGAGTTGATTTCTAATTATGCATGTCTAGGAAGAGTTCTGTCTAAGGAAGAGTTGGTACTTAAGAAGTCCTTGTGGCTCACCTATCTTCCTGGGAACTTACCTGGTGCATGATTTTGACTATCTTTCTGATATGCTTATAATCTACCTTTAAAGAACCTTCATTTAACTTTTAAGTTCTTTATGCCAATTCATGATTAAACACTTGAGACCATTCGGATAGTTTTGGTAGGCTTGCCATAGCAAGGTGCTTTGATTCTATTCGAATGCGAGCAAGATGAGGAAATGGTGGTTCCTATAAGTTTAATATGAATGAACTTAATTGGGTTATCAAAATGGTTTTGGACCCAAGGCATAAGATGAGATTAAAATATGCCTAGACATATGATGTCTTGAATTGATCTCATAAAAGATCTAAGAGTCATATATGTGATATGATTGATGTTTTCTACCTAATTAATTTAATTTTGAGCGGTTTGCCATAGCAAACTTGAAATTGAATTAAAGTTGGATCTTAGCCCATTAAATGTATATTATGCTTATTTGCATTTGAAGGTGTATAATTTAGTGGGAGCATTTATTTAAATGCATTATACTTTTCATATAATATGTTTACTTATATGTGTTCATATTTTATGTATATCTTTTTGTAGAATAAATGGCATCAAACAATAATCACTTTTCACCGCGATCCGTCCCGAGAAGGAAAAGTTGGAAGAGAATGGTACAAACTATATGGATTGGATCCGTAGTTTGAGAATTGTTCTCAAACAAGAGGAGAAACCGTACGTTCTCGATGAACCTATTCCACCCGAACCCGTCGCCAATGCCGCTAGGGCAATAAGGGAACAATATCCTAAGCACAAGCGTGACTCTACGTATGTTGGTTGCCTTATGCTCTCCGCCATGTGCAAGAACCTTCAAGGATCTTGAGCACTGGGGACAAACAATTAAACAATCGATCGATGGAAATGTTTCAAGTTCAAGCTAGGCAAGAGAGGTACAACACAGACTTGACCTCATGCAAGATGAGTGAAGGACAAGCCGTTGGTCCCCATGCTCTCAAGTTAAAGGGCCACATTGAAGCATCTTGAAAGGCTCGGTTTTCCAATTAGCCAAGAGTTGGCTACCGACATAATATTGAATTCATTACCTAAAAAGTTTTAGTCATTTCATAATGCACTATAACATGGGTGGAATGAATAGAAACCTTTCCGAGTTAGTTCAAATGTTGACTAACAAGGAAACCAATATTGTCGAGAAGAAAACCGACTCAAGTGCTAATGGTTAACAAGGGGAAAGGGTTCAAGGGTAAAGGAAAAGCAAAGGTTGCTAATCCTAAGGCAAAGGTTGTCAAGCCCAAAGAGGCTTCCAAGCCTAAAGAGGCTAAGCCTAAGTCCCAAGAGGACGCAAATCTGCCTTCCATTGCAATGAGATTGGACATTGGAGGAGAAACTGCGCAAAATACAAGGAAGCACTCGAAGAAGGGCAAAGGAGTTGCTTCAACTTCGTGTATCTTTGTTATAGATATATTCCTATCTACTTCTAGTTCTTGGGTATTGGATACCGGATGTGGAACTCACATTTGTCTAAATGTGCGTGGTCTAAAGAATGTATGATGCTTAAGGAAGGCAAAGTGGACCTACGTGTGGGGAATGGAGCAAGAGTTGCTGTATTAGCCGTAGGAACTTATGAAGTTACTTTACCTAGTGGACTAATACTTGTTTTGAACAATTGTTATTACGTTCCACTTTAAGTAGGAATATTATTTCGATTTCAAACTTTGGATGATGAAGGTTTTAATTTTCTTATACGTGATAAGAAATTTTCTATTTACAAGAGTGATATGCATTATTGTATCGTCGTTTCATTCAATGGCCTTTATATCCTTGATGTTGAAAGTCAAGATAATGATGTCTATAACATTAATAAGAGATCTAAACCCAATGATGTAAACCACACTTACTTATGGCATTGTCGTCTTGGCCATATAAACGAGAAACGCATTTCTAAACTCCACAAAGATGGATTTTTGGACTCACATGATTATGAATCATATGAGACATGCGAGTCTTGTTTACTTGGCAAGATGACCAAGGACCCATTTACCAAAACCGGTGAAAGGGCGGGCGACTTATTAGGGACTTATACATACCGATGTATGTGGGCCTATGAGTAGCGATGCTAGTGGGAGGATTTCGGTACTTCATAACATTCACCGATGATTATAGTGAGATTTGGATATGTTTATCTAATGAAACATAAGAGTGAATCGTTTGAGATATTTTGAATATTTCAAAATGAGGTGCAAAATCAACTTGGCAAAACTATTAAGGTACTTCGATCCGATCGAGGTGGTGAATATTTGAGCCAAGAATTTGATCTATCTTAAGAGTTGTGGAATCGTTTCTTAACTCTCTCCACCCGAACACCACAATGGAATGGTGTGTCCGAAAGGAGGAATAGAACTTTGTTGGACATGGTTCGTTCTATGATGAGTCAAGTTGAGCTTCCTTTATCCTTTTGGGGACATGCACTAGAAACCGCCGCTTTCACTATAAACGTAGTTCCTACCAAATCGGTTCAAAAGACCCCATATGAGATGTGGCATGGAAGAAAACCTAGTTTGTCTTTCATGAAGATTTGGGGTTGCGATGCATATGTCAAGAAGTTAACTTCCGACAAGCTAGCACCTAAATCCGATAAATGTGTTTTCGTGGGTTATCCTAAGGAAACCAAAGGATACTATTTCTACAACCGAAACGAGAACAAAGTGTTTGTTGCTCGAAATGGTACTTTCTTAGAAAAGGAGTTTCTTCGCAAAGGAACCAGCTGAGTAAAATAGATCTCGAAGAAATTCGAGAACCCGAAAACAACATTGAACCAATGGTAGAAACCGAACCAAGTTCACAAACCGTTGTGGAACCGGTTCAAGATGCACAAGTTCTTCGCCGAAGTGGTAGGTCACGATCCGAACCCGAGAGATATGGATTTCTCGTTACGGAAAGTGATGAAATGGAGTTAATCGAAAACGATGAACCCACTTGCTATCAAGAAGCGATATCCGCTCCGATTCGGAAAATGGCAAGAGGCCATGAAGTCCGAATTACAATCCATGGCCGATAATCAAGTTTGGAACTTGATTGATCCACCCGAAGGTGTAAAAACCATAGGGTGCAAATGGGTCTTCAAGAAGAAGACCGACATGGATGGGAAGGTGCACACCTATAAGGCTAGGCTAGTAGCTAAGGGATATAGGCGTATTCATGGCATAGACTATGATGAAACCTTTTCGCCTGTAGCTATGCTTAAGTCTATTAGAATTTTACTTGCCATAGCCGCATATTATGACTATGAGATATGGCAAATGGATGTCAAAACAGCTTTCCTTAATGGGAAGTTACTTGAGGATGTATACATGATACAACCCGAAGGTTTTGTCACCCGTAAAATTCTAACAAGGTGTGTAAGTTGCGTAAATCCATTTATGGATTAAAGCAAGCTTCTAGGAGTTGGAATCTACGTTTTGATGAAGCAATCAAGGAGTTTGGCTTTATCAAGAACGAAGATGAACCTTGTGTGTACAAGAAAATTAGTGGGAGCGTAGCACTCTTTTTAGTGTTGTATGTCGACGATATCTTACTCATTGGAAATGACGTTTCGCACTACATCGTTAAGTCTTGGTTAGGAAAGTGTTTTTCAATGAAAGATATGGGCGAAGCCGCATATATCCTTGGTATCAAGATCTATAGAGATAGATCCAAGAGGATGATTGGTTTAAGTCAAAGTACTTACATTGACAAAGTCCTTAGAAGATTTCAAATGGAAAATTCTAAAAGAGGGAATTTGCCAATGTTGCATGGTACATCTCTTAGCAAGAATCAATGTCCTAAGACTAACGATGAGCGAAAGAGAATGAATGGTATTCCATATGCTTCGGCAATTGGGTCTATCATGTATGCTATGTTATGTACTAGACCCGATGTCTCGTGTGCTCTAAGCATGACGAGTAGGTACCAATCGGATCCCGATGAACCACATTGGATAGCAACAAGAATATCCTTAAGTACTTACGAATAACTAAGGATGCATTCTTGGTCTTTGGAGGAATGGAAGAAGATCTTGTAGTAAAAGGCTACACAGATGCTAGCTTCCAAACCGACAAAGATGATTTCAGATCGTTAGCCTGGATTTTTGTTTACGCTTAATGGAGGAACTGTGAGTTGGAAAAGTTCCAAGCAAAGTACCGTTGCTGATTCTACAACCGAAGCCGAGTACATAGCGGCATCCGATGCAGCCTAAGGAAGCGCTTTGGATCAAGAAGTTCATTAGTGATTTGGAAGTCGTTCCAAGCATCGAGACCCTATTGAACTTTACCGTGATAACAATGGTGTCATTGCACAAGCAAAGGAACCAAGATCACACCAGAGATCCAAACATATACTTCGACGTTTCCACATTATCCGTGAGATATGTGAAAGGGAAGACGTTAAGATATGCAGAGTAGACACTGATGACAACGTGGCGGACCCACTAACTAAGGCTCTCTCGCAAGCTAAACATGATGGTCATGTTAGGTCCATGGGTATTCGATACATGGTAGATTGGGCCTAGTGCAAGTGGGAGACTGTTGGTGTTATGCCCTAGGCCTATGATTCATAGACTTATGTGTTGACATTATTTATTATTATATGAGATGTTTATCATTTGATTATTATGTGTTTTGTATATTTGTTAATAATAATCAAGCGTCCCTAATTATTAAGAGAATAATTAGTATAATTGTCAATGGATAATCATGTGATGATTATATGCATAGAGATGCACATTGAAATTATGAGTACTTGTTAGAGAACAAGTGTCCGGACATGACCCGCATGAGATTTATGACATGGTCAAGTGTTATAAGTAAATCTCATAAGGTTACTTCATTTAGTCCCTAGACACGAGATTATCATGACCTTACATATGATGAAAAGTGATGTTTGATTTTAGTCAAACGATATCTTAACACGATATCCATAAAGGCTATCTTTGGCATGATCGGATTCATGATGGGAAGGATGATAAGTCAAGATGGAATTTGTCCCTCGAAAGAGAGATGTTTTGCTTGGGCCCCTCGATGAGTGATAATGATGAAAGTGTATGGCCGTACCCCAATATGATTGGAATTATCATTATACTCAAGGAATCGAGAAAGCATTGAACATAGACAAGTTGACAATGACCATGACTTGTGTTCAATATAACATCGTGAGACAAAGGGAGAAATGGAAGTACACCGTTGGAAACGTGAACTCTTACGTTACATTATTTGGGTAGACATAATGGCTTGCTAGAGTCCGCTTATGTCTTATGAGGTTCGATATGATCGAACTCATTGCCAACATAATGTAATCCTATTGGGTCACACACAACTAGAATGAATTGGTTAAACCGGAGGAAGATTGATTGAGAGTATCAGTATCTGGCTATATATGTCACGCGACATATTAAGCCAATGGCTTAATATACCGCGCGACATAATAGGCCAGTACGCGGTTTGATGACTGTCTCTCCTAATACGATTAGGAGAGGTATTCCTACTATTGTAGTATAAATACAAGGGTTCTCGGACCTAAAAGGTCACCAAATTTTTCAAGCAAAATTCATATTTAAATACTCTCAATATTCTTCAAGGTTTAGATCTAGCAATCATCAAGAAGTTGTTCTTGGATTCATTCAAAGGTGTGGATACCGAAAGAGGGTCTTCGCTCGTTCATCGATCAAGGCCTAGAGTTCAAGCAAGTTGAAGAACGAAGTTTGTGATTCGATATCACATAATCAAAATCGTTCGATAGCTCAAGACCGGAAAGCGTTTCAAGGTTGGTTTAATTCTATCTCATAGGAATTTAAATTAATTGTATAGAACGGATCCTAGGGCTTCTTGGGTTTTATGTTTTAATGCTTAAATTTCGCTGCGCATGGACCCGTAAAACCCAACAGTAAGTAGAATCAATAGGTTGTGACCGGTTGAGAGAATGTCAACCAGTTACAACTTCACAAAATAAACAATCACACAGAAGAATGACACGTTGTTTGAAGAGGTTCACAATGTTAAATAACTGCTACGTCCTCTACCAAGTTTGGTCAGAACTTGAATTTGTGAAAGTGCACTGCTATTAATGGTTCCTACCTATTACAAGTTGCAAGCCAATGATTGAAGGCTGCCAATCTAAAGGTGACCACTAACGGATCGTGCTACAATAAAGACCAGGTGTTTTCTAGAGATGTGCTCACAAGTTGAGCTGATTTCTCTAGGGTGTTGTGTGTGAATCAATTAATGTGTTCCATTGATAGTCTAATGAAGGAACACTACAGAATTGATTGAGGTACTCAGTGTTTAAGTCATACAGAGATGTCTAGTGAGAAAGGGACTTGTATTGAATGCCTTGAACTATGGAGTTTGCAGGTTGGTAGTTCAAAGCAACTCACTCTCAAGAATCATAAATGCACCAACCTTCTTCAATGCTCCAGGGAAGCTATTTATAGTGATCTTCAAATGAAGGAGCCGTTGTCTTTGAAGATGTTGTAATGATGACTTGATCAGGCAGGCCTTTGAATGGGAGGATCGTTGCATTTAATGCCTGATATAGGAGAGAGAAGATTTTCCATGAGTAGTTAGATGGATGTGAGTACTAGTTACTTTGACAATCTATTTTGAGCTTCTGACAGCCGCAGGAATGTCACTTCAGCGTCCATTCAACATGCTTGCTTTACCAACTTTAGCTAAAGTAAATTGTTGGGTAGTTGGAAGCAATAAATGCTTCGGTTAGGCATAGCTGATGGAAGCTTGTGGAGAAAGCTTTAACCGGCAAGAGAGGAGACATAACCTGTGAAGGTTATATCAGCTAGGTAGGGCGGCCGGTTAGGTGAGCTCACCGGTTGAGTGATCAACCGGTTAGGTGACTTTACCAAGTAACTCACAGGCAAATCAAAGGAGAAAATCTTCAGGTCTTCAAGTCTTCAATGTCTTGAGAAAATTACATAATTTAAAACACTGGCACTAACACTAAGGAAACCTATTATACATAGAAAAATTCTATTTGATCTAATTAAATTAGAAATCCTCATTAATGCTTGTTGTGATTAGGATTAAGCAATTCTAAACTTAAACATATATTTGACTAACAGTCTACCTTTTATCTTAGTTTCATTTTTTATCTGAACCTCCTCTATTGTCTAGAGTTTAAGCCGTTGTTGTAAATACCGATCTTATTGCTGCTTCAGTTCTTTGACTGCGTTGATCATTAAATTAATGATTTTGCACCAGACCAAAAAGCAGGTAATTCTTAATTACTATGTTACTTTCATCCTTAAAATAAGTTATCTCAGACGGACTGACGGGCTTCAACCCGTTTCGCTCGTGAGTTTGTCCGCACGGATCGGACAGAAACGGGCCAACCAGTTTGGCCATCACCACTAGCAACTCTAATAGAAAAAGCTACGAGTACCACATCAAATTTTTTGATATCCATTGTTAGAGTTTTTAAGAAATTGTTAAACATAATGCAAAATTATTTATCATGTTTAAAATAATTAATTAATTTGATAAAAATATTATTTACAAAATAAATAATAATAAAAATTGAGTTTTTATTTAATAATTTATAAAATTATTATTTTAATTTAAAAATAATTAATTAAAAAATTGATCATATTTTGAAATTATTTATCATGTAAAACATATTAATAAAATTAATAACTACAAAAAAAAAATTGATATCTGTGATTAACTGATTTTTTTGATATCATATGAATAGTGAGATATCAAAAAAATTGATATTAATACGTTTTAATAAGGACCACAAGCTTGGTCAAAATGTTATTGGGCAGACGGCATTATATAACATTCAAAGTAGTAGAAAAGATGGATTCTATAATACGTAGTATAAAGGATAACAAGAAGTTTAATTGACAAGGACGACCTACTAAAATAGCCTAAACAATGAAAAGTAAATTAAACTTCAAAATATTTTAGAACTAGTACATGCCCGTGTCTAAGGACACGGGATTGTTTTTTTTATGTTTTTTTTTTTTTTTAATTTTTAAATTTTTTTTTTAATTTAAAAAAGAAAAAAAAATTTAAGCAAGAAATGGGAAAGGAACAAATGTATGAGGCGGAATGGGAAATTCGCCAAAACCTGTTCATTCAACTGCTCATAGTGTCTTATTTATACTATAGATTTCGAAAAAGCGGAATATGGCTTGCCTTTACTATTCAAATCTTAATAATTGGTCTTTTTTCTTTTTCTTTTTTTTTTTCTTTTCTCATATTTTTCTTAGATAAATTTGACACTCTTCCTACGAAAGCAAAACCTAAACATGCTCACGGTTCATGTTTGAATCGGCGATTTTAAACCGTTGAAAATCGTTGAAAATCGTGAACCGAATGAACAGTTAAATCAGGCGAACCGTGAACCGGCGGTTTACGGTTCATATGCGGTTTAGGCTTCGAAACCGACGATTCATACCCACGATTCATATTGTCTCATTCCACCCATTAATTCCTATAAAGATATAAAATTTAAAATTTTCTTAATACTTATGTAAAGTAAAATAATTTATAATGTATCAAAAAATTGAAAAAAGAAAAAAAAACAAACTTTGAAAAAAAAAATGTCTAAAAACTGCTCTAAATATTTTATTTTCTTAAAAAAGATGAACCAGATGAACCGGTGAACCGCACAGTCGGGTTGCTCACGCAGCAAATCTCTCTCTTTTTAGATATCTATAGATAAAGAGACCGTGAAGCGTTCCGTGAACCATGAGTTAATGGTTCATAAACGGTTTTAATTTTTTACGAACCATAAACCATCATGAACCGGGTTGTCTAGCGATACCCCAACATTTTCCATAATACTCCAGCACTCCTACCGACCAAGAAGATGCTAACACGTCCCACTATTGGAGGACTGCTAAGGTTTAAAATATGTGAGACTCACTTTTGTAAAATTAATATCAACCATCGATAAAAAAAAATTGGTAAAATGTGGCAAAATCTCCACCCCACACTGGAGCGTATTTCCGGACTAGCAGTTCAGTTCCCTTTTAGACAGAAAAGACAGATTGCACATAAGGGCTCAAAAACTGATAAATCAACCATCAGAGTTCTAAGTTACATGGTTACTGCAATTACTTTTTTCCATCCTGTGTCTGACTACAGGAGGATCAGATCACCACCCATAGATTATAGTCTGTTTTCTCCTTTCCGTTCCGTACAAAAAAAAAAGAAAAAAAGAAAGGAAAATAAGATTATTTAGGGGTTTGGGGAGCCAATAATATTGGAAGGTCCCCTTGCTGGATGACCTCTGGCACTTCCACTTGCTTGTCCAGGAGGGATCCTGGAAGTTGCTGTTTCAGTAGCCACAACAGATCTCCTTATCTGCAACCAAGTAAATATACATATAAAACACCAATAATAACAGATTTATTGAAGAAATATACTCTCATCATTTTCCTCCTCTTGTCTTAATACTCTTCCCGTCCAAATCAAAATGAAAATCTAAAAATTGTTATTGAATGGTGTTTTAGTAACAAGTTTTAGAATTTCATTTGGATAATTAGTCTTTCTTAAACTTTTAGTCAAGGTTGAAAAAATTAACCACTAAAAAAGTGAGACTAGCTCTATGGGACGGAAGGAGTTCGGAGTAAAAGAGAAACCTATCATGTCTTAGCATGTTTAGTTCTGTATGCTTAAGACAATAATAAACCGAGCCTAAACATACCGCAGCAAGTCTCTCCTTGTGAATATCATTTGTAAACTGTCAAATGATCACAAGTCAGAAAACAATAGAAGAATACATATATTAATAAGCAATATTTTACAGAAGAGGCATCTAGGAATGCTAAAAAAAGACGCATCATTTAAGGAAAAAATAGATGGAATACTTGCCGGCTTCTTGTAAACTTTTATTTCATCTCCACTAAATCCAGGAAGAGTAATATTCCAGTTTTTTTCTGAAAAACGGTTAGCTAAAATAAAATCAAGCTCTGAATTTTCATTAGGGAATCAACAAAATACAAATGCTACTTTCTTCGGGACTAACCAAGGTGTAGAAGAACGTCCTTGGCTTCCAATGTAGTTGATTTTCGATGCTTTGCCAAAGAGCAACCAAATGTTGTAATCTGTTCCATGCATGGAAGAAGTAGTCATGCAGAGCACTTATAATGAACATAAAAATAGAAATTAGCACATAATGAAAAATTAGTCCACTATAGCTATGCCTACAATCTCCCAAACCTTTTAACTTTTCCCTCCAAATGTCATATAAACATCCTGGGCATATTCAATATTGTTATGATTGCGTTCAAAGCCAAGGATATTACTCCCTCTATTCCAAATTGAATGTCCAAAAAAAAATTCAAATTCACTATTGATCAAACTTGGACATTTTTGGAGACTCAATTTGGGACGAAGGGAGTAACATACACCAAACCATTGGATTCTTCAAAAGTACACTTCTATTGCAAGGGAGTGACTCTCAAAACCATTCTACAAGGAATCTACAGTAGTTGCATAACAAGGCTAAGCAAATAACAATCAAATTTTAGATTATAAAAACTTTTGAAACAAATAACTCTCAAAATCCATATAAAAAAAAATTGAAATCACCCATTGTCCTTTTTAATGATCCCACTCAAGTAATAAGCATTATCTTCAACCAAACAATGTTGGGATCAAACTTGGGGCTGATAAGTCCAAGTAGTCACATCTCCCTAAGACTCCGCATCATATTATAAAGGGAGGAGTCCAGAAGTTGGATGTGTATTCATGGAATGTGGATGCATCTTCAATGTGTAGACTGGTCAATTTCCGAACCATCTTTTATGTGTGATGCAGATAGTATTAAAGTAAGTACTTAATCTTGGAGAAATGAAGAACTGTGAACTTATATTCCAGTTCATGCAAGAAGCAGAACTATCTGTTGGCAAATATGAACTCTGATTCTTCAACCAATTCCAATAGGTAAAGAATTTATGTGACCAAAATGGCTAGCAGAGAAAGCACAAAGGTACGCTCAAAATCGAGTTTATAGTGTTAAAGCTAGTAACATTGGAATTAGAATAAACAACCACCTCAATACTGGCATTGATGTATCTAGCATGAAAGTTAGTCCTTCTCCCGTCCCAAAAGAAGAGTAACATTAGACTAAACACGCAAACTAAGATAAGTGTTAGCTCTCTATATTACCCCTCAAAATATTCGAACTCAAACAGGATGGAAACATTTGAATTCAAACTAGCCGGAACATAAAGGTTAGATCAGTCAAATCATTGTTAAATAAAATTAAAGGGAAATGTTACTCTTTAATGGCACAGGTCAAAAATGAATATTCACCTCTTCATATATGGACTGATCTAGTAATATGTTGCAGATTACTGCGTGCATCAACAGAATCAAGTGTTCCAGGAAATTTTGGCTATTTCTGAATGTTAAGTTGTTAACACAATGCCAATGTTCATAATATCATACGTGTATAACCCAATTATGTTCTGATTATTTCATCTAACCTTCCTTTGATTGAACTTTAAATCAATGTCTATTAAAAAAAACTGCTTTACATTAATGTTACTGTACAAAATGGATTTCATAATGAAAATCTGTTTAAAGATTGACACTTTATGATCAGAAACTGATTCGAAGTTAGATGCTTGCCCTATAGATCAATTGTATTTTGGAATCAGGCTGTAAACTACTTTGCAATAAGATGTACAAAGACACATCTATAATCAAAATCAGACAAACATCTGTACAATGATTTATTTTTCAGATTTACATAATGAGCCCTGACTGCAAATTGTTTCTTTTAATCGAGAAAAAAACTCACAGATTCTACGAACTCATCTGCAATATCAACAAGAATGTCCTCCACCTCTGGATCTAACCTCTCTGAAGGATCAATCTGTTCAAAAGATGCAGAAATAAGAAAATGACCAACAAGACTGAAACTATATCGCTTTATAAATTATGAAACAAGTATCGTCAAAGAAATAGAAATCGATTGGACATGGTAGCAAATATAGACCAATCAGAGCAACAGTACAACCATGACATAACTGTACATGTGTTAGTCACCCTTGAGAATGTACATAGTAAGATTAATCAAAACGAGAATGAATCAGCAGGAAAAGATATACTCCCTCAGTCCCATACTAATGGTTACTAAAATTGAATGGGCGGGAATTAAGGAAAAAGTAAGTGTTGTGAGTATAAAAAGTAAAGTAGGAGAGAGAGTGGGGTAGGAAGATTTTTGTTGTGAGTGTGGCAAGTGGGTCCCATTGATATTTTGGGATAGTAACCAATAGCATGGGACGGAGAGAGTATATATTTCATTGGTTGTAGATTATTGGATAATTAACAAAATAAGGATGGTTCTTGCTTCATCCTTATAAATTTCACCCAAAAAAAAAACTCACTTTTTCTTGAACTTTTCTATACTATTCCAAAGTCTCAATATTTCAGCATTTGTGCCATTTTTCACTACCAATCGATTTGGTTTTACTCTATCAACAAATATTTATCTGACTTTTTCTTTTCCTTTTCTGTTTCCTTTTCCTTTTCCTTTTCCTTAATAAGTTAACAACTTTTACGTTGTTGCAGGCATACTGGATAGTAATTTTCCATAAGATAGCCATGTAGAATTATCAACAAGTAGGCCATGATTCAAGGACATATCCAGGATTTAAACCGAGGGGGATCAAGATATTTACTTAAAAGTAACACTAGTCGAGCATTAAATATTTGTATCTTGATAAAATTGCATTAAGATTTTTACAAGGATTTTTTTTAAAAAAAAAAGGATTAGTCCTTTGAAAAAAAGAAAAACAAGACTACATTTTTCAAGATGGATGAAGTATCAATCGCTTTAAAAGTCAAGTTGGTGTAACAAAATAATATTAGGCCCTCGATCTTATAAAAAGGAAGCTTTACATTTTTTTAATAAAGATGAATATAAAACATAAAAATTTACTAAATTCAATTTTTAAGTTTACACTATAACACATAAACTTCAATTCTTTCAACTGCTTCGACAAAACATTATTATTACTACTTTCAAATTAAGGGGTGTTGGTATATATTGTATATATATACTCCCTCAGTACCATTTATACTGGCTACATTTGACTTTTTTGGTCAACACAAGTGAACTTTGACCAAATATTAATGTCAATCTAATTATCTTAATGAAATTTCAAAAATTGTTGTTAATAATTTACTTAGTGATTTATTAATAACAATTTTTAGAATTTCATAAGGATGATTAGATTGACACTAATGTTTGGTCAAAGTTCACTTGTATAGAATAAAAAGTCAAATGTGGCCAATATAAATGGGACAGAGGGAGTATGTTTTTAAATGATACTTTAAGAGGTCTTAGAGGTAATTCTTGAAAATCCAGGTGGTCAATTAACCCCCCTTGCCTCTACATGCATCCATCCCTGCCATCATTCTTCATATTTCTTGCTCTGTTTTTCGGGGGATGGGGGGAGGGTGGCTCTGTTATTGGAATTGTATGATAAAGTTTGTCTGCTCTGCAAGACTAAATATAAAAAGGTGTACCATAACATCACAACATAACAGTATATCCTGCTATATAGGAGTTCAATAAAGAATTTTTACCATCAGAAATATCATTGATGATTTTATATAACTACTTTCTATACCTTAGCTAATTAAATATATTAAGCATTGACCAGTCTTTTCCCTTGCCTGATGGGGGATCCCCGGTTAGGAATAAGAAGAAACTACCTTCACCCAGCCTCATTTATAAAAAGAACAGATTTCCTCTAACCAGGAATGTCTTAGAATATAACTACGCTAGTAATTTTGATTATGTAAACTCTTACTTCTAATATTCAGTTGGTAAACTTATCTAATAAAGTTTGACATGGAAAACCAAAAGCTTCTATCTTTACTTAAAAAAGCTTTCTTGTTTACCTCTTCAGGATGTCTATTGTGCATAAATATTCCTTTTTTTCTCATTAGTACAAAAAAGTGAATGCACCACTCAGGGGCAAGGAGGAATATCACCAAAAGGTATACCAAAACAGGTATTGTGTACACTGATGAACTTGAATCATTTGAAAAATATCTGAAACTAAACAGCTAGTCAGCAAAGGGCCACCATTTTTCAAAGTGCCATAAAAAATTCTTCAATAATGCAACATAGATGATATAGAAATCTAGCTCGAGTTGGTATTAGAAAGAGCAACAAAGCAGTACACGTCAAAAGAGCTGAGAACCTAACCTGGGTGACAATCTCTTGGATACTTCTCTTGCTTAGAATCCTGTTACAAGTTTCGCCAGCTTCAGCATTAGCTGCAGTTCGGTTAAACAGTGTCGGGTGGTTAGTTCCAGGCTGCCCAAATGTCTGGGAAGATGGTTTTTGGTTTCCTAATCCTTGACCTCTTGTTATCTGTTGTTGATTGGATAGAGATGGTGGGATCCTTGATGGTGGAAGCACGTAATGTTCTTGTAACTGTTGATGTGTCATTATAGACTGTTGTGGCTGTGGGGAAGTGGACGTTTGCTGTTGTTGTGCAGGCGTTGATACAGTGTGCTGCTGCTGCTGTTGTTGCTGTGCAAGGTGGGATCTTTGCTGCATTGATGGAGTGTTTGTTGATGGTCTAAATGATGGGGGTGCAAGAGGGGGCTTCCCTTGGGGTCCTGAAGACAGCCATGGTTGATTATGAGACTGCAAACTTTGCGATGCATTAGGTGATGGTGAACCAGGAGACGGAGATCCTATTGAAGGACCTCTTAGAAGACCATGCCCTTGGAAATTCTGCAGAATCGAAATAGTAATAAGCACACTAGATCAATCACATATACATAGTCCTTCAGCTGTTAAAACTGCAAGAGCTGTGACTTAAGAAAAATCTTTGAAAGACTTTCAGTCTTTGGCACATTACGAAATGTTATCACACAAAAAGAAATAGTAAATTTTTATACAAGTGTCATATCAGCAAGATAGTAACATGCAGCCTAATTACAAGAAGCAAAAATAATGATCATGAAGGACATCAACTGTGAAACTGCAAGAGCTGGGCCTTAAGAATAACCTTAGAATGCCTTCCAGTCTTTGGACTAATATGCCTGCACAACAATGACACTATAATTTCTACAGTTTCACATTTGAGTTCACTACATCCCAAGAATATATATAGAGCTAAAAAGACTTCAACATATCAAACTTTCTAAGACTTCCATGCCCTCATTTATGAAATGGGTCCTCCATTTGGGGTACTTACATATATTGAGGCGTGCATGTCAATTCATATATAGTTATCATAATACGACGGATAAAAGATCCGAAGAAACGACGCAATGATGGAAAAGATGATTGTATTATTTCTCAAGCTACCTGCAAACAACTTAGACGTGCAAGACATTTCATTATCGGACCTTACATCCAGCTCTTCTTAAACCGAGATCACCCTTCCTTATACCTAAGAACAGAACAGAACAGGCAATACAAGATTGTGCCAATCATTTCCTACAAAAGACCTACACCATTCAGAAATTCATTCAAAAAAAAGAGAAAAGACATTGGCATGTATCATCAACGGATTTTCCCAAATTTCTTAATTATCTCCACATAATTTATCATTAACCTAGAGCAGAGTCAGCAGACCTTCAGTACCAAATCAAGTTATTGCCAAATAATAACGCATAGGATTACAATTTTTTTCATCGGCATGTGAAAGCATCATAGACGAAATACATAGAATTACCAAAGAAGTACATATTGGAATAGAATACTGACTTGTGGAGCAGAGGACTGGTTACTTTGGCTAGTCTGTGGTCGAAGAGATGATTGTGCAGGCCTCTGTTGAAGGTGTGCAGGAACCCCACTTGGCCTAAGAGAGGAACTTGCGCCAAGTGATCCCAGCATACCCATTCCTTGCATTCCCTGTATAGATTGTCTCATCTAGATACAAAAATCTATGGTCAATAAATAATTTAAAATATATAAAAATCAAACACATGACGAATAAAAATCTAGAAACCCAACTTAATCCAGATATATCTAACTTAAGCATGCTTGACCGTGTTTGAGATCATTAGCGTAGTTTGAGATCAGAAACATCTGTCAAAGCTTGGCTGATATTCAAAACTGTTGCTGAGTTCGGCCAAGCTTCAGCACATTGACTAAAAACCTTATAACAAAATGCTCTTAGGGGCATCTTTGGCAACTCAATTCCAAATTGTTGAATTGGAGCTAGAAGAGTAGTTTTAGCTCCACTAAATTCATTGTGTTCTTCCAATTCCAATTCCATAGCTTCAAATTGGGTCGTCAAACACAGCCTCAGATAATTACCAAGTTTGTACTCTAAAATCTAAATCATAGAATTGCCTCATCTTCTAAATATGCATTCATCACCAAGTGATAAGGAGATCTCAATTTCTAAAGACTTGTATATTTAAAAAAAAAATGATCTTATTCAAGTCAATCGATCTTATATTGATCATGTTTCCAATTGAGCCATTATTATTTTCAAGCTTAAACCAGTTACTTATCGACCCCAAATCACTGATACAACAAAATGGCTCCATTCTCGTATACGACACACTTAGGATTAACATGGTTGGGATATGGCTGGGCGCATATCGGATACATTCTACTCTTCAATTCATATCCAAATACTAGTATTTTATTTTCTCAGAAACGAAGAGGATGTAGTTGAGTATGAGCTTCATATACGCCAGGGTCAAAAGGTATAATCTGTCATTCTTTCCTATAAGTCATTCTTAGAAGGCGGGCATTCTTTGCAACTAAAATAAGTTAAGTGGTAGCTATGCTAAGAAGTAGTATTCTACAAAAACAACTGACAATTTAGTGAAAAATCAACACACCTGGGGATTACTAGAACCTGGGCCAGATTCTGGGCCAGAAATGGAACTGCGACCCAACCCACCAAACTGCTGCCCATACGAAGGCGGATTCAGCGAAGAAAATGGGGACGGACTAGGCGAGGGACCCGCGTGATGTGCAGGGACTCCAATGGCCATACCACCCCTTTGTGCAGGTGGGACTGAAGTAGAAGTAGGAGAAGAAAATGGAGGAGCGGGAGTTGGGGAAGGCGAATGCGCAGTAACCGAAGGAAAAAATGGCGAAGAGGATTGTGGTTGCCATGGTCTGTTAAATGGTGGCCTGAGATGTGCGGATTGGCTTGAAGAGAGCTGGGATTGAGATTGTGGGGGTTTAGGGATAGGGTTAGGGTTTGTAGGAGGTGGGAGAAGTGAGGAAGAGATTGTGGATTGTTGTGATGACGGTGGTTGTTGCGGTTGCTGCGGTGGGTGGTCGGTGGGTTGTGGGGTGGATGGGGTGGTCGGAGTGGTGGTTGATGGTGGAGCCTGTGAGGGTTGTTGTTCCATTGGAATTGGGAAAAGATTGTTTTGTTGTTTTCTTCAATTTGGGGGGAAATTCTGAATTTAGTTTTTGGGTGATTATATATAGGGTTACAAACTGCGGTCAGTAGTTCAAATTTGGGACCCTGTGAATTTTATTTGCAAGGCACGATTTATACAAGCACATTGAAATGACTTAACTGTCCTCGTATATAAAGTAAAACCCTCTCAATTTCTCTCATTCCCTCCAACACCGTTCACCAGCTTCTCTTCTTTCTCTCGTAAACGACGCTCACCACCAAAACACTGTGAAGATCGACGGACGGAAATTGGAGATGGGCATGATTATGGTGAACTGGGGTTTTTGTTTAGTTTAATTCAGACATGGGTTTAGCTCAGAATTAGGGGTTTTTGTTGATAGGCTTAGATTTCAGTCTTTCCAAT
Source organism: Adenophora triphylla var. japonica (assembly GCA_022495995.1). Lineage (NCBI taxonomy): Eukaryota > Viridiplantae > Streptophyta > Magnoliopsida > Asterales > Campanulaceae > Adenophora > Adenophora triphylla. The sequence goes on from JAFEMH010003069.1 coordinate 159,804, forward strand.
TTAAGGGTTTGTGATTTTTGTCTGGCTAAGCTAGAGTGAAACTTGCAATATCAGTTCGATTTGTATGCGTTTGATGATTCGGGGTTTTGGATGCCTTTGAATTTGTTGTTTAGAATTTCATTGATGGTTTGAAATTGAAGTGCGAAATATGTTTACTGTGATTATTTCGTGTAATTTTACACGAGATGTTTCTGACATTTCGTGTAAAATTACACGAAATGGTTCCAAAAATTTCGTGTATAGGCACACGAAACACAATGGAACAATGTTTAGGTTGTTTCGTATGCCTATACACGAAACTGGTCCTTCTATCTCGTATGAAAATTACACGAAATTGTTCTTAGCATTTCGTGTATAGGCACACGAAATGAACTAAACATTGTTCCATTGTGTTTCGTGTGCCTATACACGAAATGATTCAATATCATTCGTATGAATTTACACGAAATAACTCAATACATTTCGTGTATTTTCATACGAAACATATCTGACAACGTCGTATATAATCACACGAAACGTCCGCGTACGGGTGAGGACAGTTTTGTCAATTGTCCGTGCCTTGCAAATAATATGTCTTGCAAATAACCACGCCCCTAAAAAGCTAAAGGATATTTCTATTTGCACAATATTTTTTTTAGATAAAAGTGATTCATTAATGTACAAATTTAATATTTTTCCCGATTTTTAAGAATAGGTAGTGTAAACAACCTTGATATTCTAAAAAGTTGCCATTGATTAATTTTTGAAGTTTGGACCAAATAATTCATCTATATTTATTAATTGACCTTAAATTTCAATGTTTCACCTTTTTTTTCTTCCTCCATTATATTTTACTATTTTTATAATTTTACAAGTTACATAAATTTATTTATTTGTAATTTTAATAAAAATGTAATGTTGTTTTAATCTCAATTTTTTATAATAAATAATGCACTTTCTTTTTAAATTTGTTATAAAATAAATATTGCATTTTAAAAAATGAAAATAAAGTACAATTTTACTATTGTGCAAGTCGTATATAAATAAATAACAATATAATTATTACTACTACCTTTTAGGAAATAGGTTGAAAAAGTCAAAGGCTAAAAAATAATAAAAAAAAAGCTTCATTATTGATTAATGATAATTTTTCACAATTAACAATATTGATTTAAGATATCTAGGTTATTTGTACATTATTTTAATAAAAAAAATGTGCAAATAATAGGATTCATTAAGGGTATTTAGATTAATAGAGAATCATAATTCAATAAGGCCCAAGAATTCATCCAATCAAAAATATCCAAAAGGATCAGAAGAGGAAATACCCGTATTATGAGAGAATGGCTAAAAACAACCCAAAAAATTCGGAGCAATTTATTACATTTGTTAACAGAGGGCCAAATATTCTCTAATTATCTATGGATTTTGATTCTCATAATTTTTTTTATCATGACTATTTATGATGCAGAAAATTTTGGAAAAAATCTGTTTCTCCATAAGTTATAAAAAGTCCTGTTTTTAAATATATCGACTTGGTGTTTTAAACCCTAAACTCACTGTTTTAAGGTCTAAACTCGCTATTTTATTTTCTAGCTTAAACTCATTGTTTTAACGCCTAAACTCAATATTTTATTTTCTAGGTAATTTAAGGCCTAAACTCAATGTTTTAAGGTCTAAACTCGATATTTTTAAGGATGAAAAGTGGGCTTTTTATAACTTATAGAGAAACAGGTTTTCCCTAAAACTTACTCTTTCTAATGATGATGCCAAAAATGTTTATATCAGCCCAAATTCAGCGGCGTGTTGTATCTTGCATAATTGAATAGCCTGAAAAAGAAGAACAAACACGTAAATAAGACGGGGCTTCACCGGCGAAGGTCCTCCGACGTGAGAGTAAGTATTTGTGTTTAGACAGATAAATCAATTGAAAAGAGTTTAGAATCAAAATACTCCCTCTGTCCCATACCTAGATGCACACTTTGACTTTTGCACGTAAATTAAGGAGAGAGTATTATATTGAAAGTGTTGTGAGTGTGAAAATAAAATAGGAGAGAGAATGAGTGGAGGAAATAGTAAATTATAATGGTGTTGTGAGCATAAAAATAATGTAGAAGAGAGAATGAGTGGAAGTAATAGTAAATATTCTTTTCCATTTTAGGAAATGTACACGTAGGTTTGGGACGCCCAAAATGGCAAAATGTGCACGTAGGTATGGTACGGAGGGAGTATGTGTTATCAAAATAATGTGAATTATGGTTTGTATTTATAGGCATAGAATTGTAGAGTTCATCTTTGATTAGGAAGTTATGTGAGAGGAGGTTATAATCCTAGTGAGATTAAAACTTCCCACAATCCTTGTTTGAGTAGGATTAGGTAATAACATTCTGCACGTGCAACTCAGTCTGACAACCTCGGCATTTACTGCTTGATCGGCCTGAGTTGACGCCGAGGAAGAGAGGAGCAATGATAGGGAAGCCCATTTCCTTGTCCTGGATGGTGACCGAGGAAGGTCTCATCGTCTTTTGTTGAAACCCTCGTCGGCTTTGATAGATGCCTTGCTCGACATATGAGAATGTGCATTGTCGGCATATACGAATTATGTGCCTTAGTCATTATTCGCTCTTCTATTTCTAGGTCGACATAGTGGGAATGATAGGAGGCACGACGAGCAAAGGTAAGGATGGCCCACTCCCTTTGTCGTAATTGAGACTTGAATGGATTATATTTTGGGCCCAATCCATTGTGCCTTGCCCGGCCATGACCCACGTTCGTACCTCGGGTTATACCATTCATTATCGCCCCCGATTCTCCTAGCTCGGCTATGCCGAGGAGGAAGTGGTGCTCTACCTCTACTTAAACGGATACGAATGTGTTTTCACGAGGCATAATCATTTTATCCGCCGGTTATTACACATTGGGTGAAGCGCCCCATTATTGATGAGACATTCTTCTTGGAACTTGCCAGAAACATTAATTGTGAGGAAGGAGCCAGCGTTTTACCCGATTTTTGACCCATACCCTTTTTAGATCTAGGTATAAAAGCCAAAATCCATTTCCTTTCTACTCTTTTATCACTGTTCAAGTTTGAGAGAGGGCTATAAGGTTGAAAATCGCAAGTTGCTACCAGATTTCGTGTTTGATTCTCTTGAATATTTGCTTGATTTTGTACGTGTTTCTCTGCTGCCATGCCTTCGATTCAGGTATAATCTCTTCTTCCCTTTCTATTTTCTGCATTTTACTTTTGAATTTCTGGGTTTTGGTGTATTATTCTTGGTGGGTTCTTTGAAAACCGCCATTGTTGTACTTTCTTGAAGCTTTTCTTGAGTATGTTTCTTGTGCCTTCCTCGTCTTTAGAGATGGCCATAACTTGGAAGAGTAATCCCAATGCTTTGTACTGTTATCACACCCAAAATCTTAGGATTTACAAAATGGTGGATGGGCCATGGATGATGTTGAGCTTGAATGAGATAGAAGAAATTTTGACAAGGTATCAAAGCCCGAGGACCGACGTGCATTACCCAAGTCGGTTTAGGATAGACCGCCATAGTGTAGATTCCCCCAATATCGTTGACGCGCCCCAAACCGTGGTCCTACTTGGCCTCATGCCCGGAACGCGCTCTGAAGACGCCTTTATTTTAAAAACTTTTCGAAATGTCCTTTCTTAATTTTGACAATATACAAAACCTGTTTAATGTAAAGAACTTTCATAAACATACCAATTAAGGTAAAACCATTTACTTTTACTTCAAACACCAACTTTACAACCATTTACAAACTACACACAACTTCTTTACAACCCAAGGAACATAGTTCCCAAAATATAAAATATTTACAATCCTTTAAGTTTTAAAATGGTGACATACATATCAAGTCTAGGAATACTACCCCAAGGTTATACATTTACATAATGTATGTGAGGACCCCGACCCGGAACCTACACGTGTCCCGAGCTGGAGCGTCCTCAAAACTAACCCAAACTTACTAAACTTTTAAAACTTTGATTTAACTTTCAAACATAAACACAATTAACATAACCATTTCAAAATAACTCTACTCCTCTCCACCTTGGAGGAAGAGTTGACCAACTTTGAAAGTATACATCTATTTTAGTTACAAAAGATTATGGTTATAACGTAGAAATTAAAGTTTATAATTACAAACTCCATGAAGGAATTATACCAAAATATACATTCTACGCCAACCTATACGTACCCCGACAATCCCCAAAATCACTTCCAAACTCCTCTCCGCCCTTACTTGGCCGGTCTGCCTGTCTCGGGATCTAAAAACATTAAAGGGAGAGGGGTGAGAATAAATCTCAGCAAGCTATTATGAATGCAGCAATATGCCAAATAAAATGCAACACATAACAAGTTGCATATAACACATTGGAAAAGTTGTAAACACTTTACATTACCTCGATTTACCTTTTCCCGTCTGAAAAATAGTCGTACAACATTGGATATAATATTTCAATCTTAGGTGAGCAGCTTAAGCAATACTCACATCTTATAAGACCCATTTTTCAGGGAACCATATAAGATAGTAGCAACTCTGTAAGGCTTTTGGCTCAATACAGATGCTATAATCCCGACCTGTGGCCACAGGAGGGGACGATCACAGATATAACATAATCCGATCACATTAGGTCACACTTCCATAATTGATCGTATTATATTATGCCCCCAACATCAGCTGATTAACACATTATCAAGCACATAATAGTTACTTGAAATATAATCCACAAAGGGGATAAGCAATATAGCAACATGGTAAAATATACTCATGTTCAACCAATATCATAGTACAACATTTACGTAATACACTAAGCGTAGCACAAACCATGAATATGTACCCAAGTACTGTAACAAAGTATCCGTAAAAAAACCACACTTAGGTAACATTCAATAATACATGATCTCTATAAGGATCTAAGTTCACTTTACTAAGTTGGAGTCACATTGGATTAGGGCCAATTAGGATTGTCAACGAATTCTGAGTCAAACTTAAAGTGCTTCCGTAGTTCCAATTTAACTCATTTAAGGTGTCATTGAATGGCACAAGTGCTCTATGTATAATCCTAAGTTAAGAAGGATTAATTCCTATCCGGGGTGGATTGGATTCTACTAGTATATAATGGCTAGGCGTCATTCCATGAGGTTATTGGTAAAAATCATCAAGAAAGGAGACTGGGGAAGTTCTGGTGACATGGGCGACCGCCCATGTCACTTGGGCGACCGCCCAAGTGAAGTTCAAAGGAACACAAGTTACTGCCCACATGGGCGACCGCACACCATACCTTGGGCGACCGCCCAAGAAGGATTTCCAGTTAGCCAAGTTTCTGCCCACATGGGCGGCCGCTCACCACCCCTTGGGCGACCGCCCAATACCCTTTTCCAGCAAACTCGGATTTCAAACCCCTTTTTACTTAGGTTCTTTTCCCTTTTTAATTCTTCCTTAATTTCATGATCACCAAAAGAATTTCCTAACTTTACAAACCTCATCCTAAATCATTTAAACCCAAAATAACATAAACCTAGATTATTTACCACAAGATTTCCAACCCATCTCACCAACACATTACAAGTTAAATCTTCTAAAACTAACTCCACCCATTTCTTACACTCTAAATCCACTTCTATGAATAATAACATCATTCTATGTCATTTACCAATTTCTCAACTCCAAGAAGAGTTCCAAAGCATTTAAACAACCATCATATTAACAAGAACAATAATAAAGAGTTCATGAGCATTTAATGAAGGGAAAGGTCATAATAACTCACTTTAGAGTTTTAGGATGGAATGAGGATCTTCTTAGCTTGATCAACTCCCCTAGATGCACCAAGTACAAAAGTACAATTGGATTGGAAAATGGAGGAGAAATGAAGGCTCTAGGAAACTTGGAAAATGAAGCTTCAAGAAAGCTTCCATGGAAATTGGGAAGGAGGAAGAAGAGAATGATGAGGTGAATTTGGGAAGGATGGAGAAAGTATGGGAGGGAGTATGGGACTTTTGACTAAGGAGTGAAAGAGGAGGGATTTAGGGGTATGGCCCCCCAATCCTAATTAATAACATCTTTCCCCTTCCTACACTCAAACCCCTATATAAATTAAGAATTTACTTTAAACCCTCTACATTCTTTTCCAAGGTTCTAAAAAGCGCTAGGCGAATGCTAGGCGGCGGAGCCGGGCCTAGCGCCTAGGCGGGGACTAGTCGGGTACTAGTCGAGATTAGTTGGGATTAATTGGGACCTAGGCGGGACTTAGAACTAGGCGTTGGAGAGGGGCCTAGCGCCTAGGCGGGGCCTAGGCGCCCTTAGGTGGGGTCTTTTAGAACACTGTTCTTTTCCCTACACAAAGAAGCCTAACTACCCACATTTAATTTATTTTATCCATTTCTATTATTATACTTCTTCCAAGAACATTATTTATTTCCCAATCATCTCATCCTAATATAAGAAATTAAGGATATAAAATGAACACATAATATTAACAATAATATTAAAAGCACATAATATGATGCTAAAATAGTGCCTAGGGTTAGGGTCGTTACACTCACTCCCCCTTAAAGAAAAATTCGTCCCGAATTTTAAAAAGACTTGCTTGGATGATCAAATAACCAAGGGTATTTCGCTCTCATCTCCGACTCTAGCTCCCACGTTGCTTCCTCAATAGTATGATTCTTCCATAGGACCTTCACTATCGGAATACTCATAGTCCTCAACTCCTTAACCTGAAACTCTAAGACTCTCAATGGTTCTTCCACATACGACATATCCGCCTGAATCTCATCGGGGGGAGAGCTCAAAATATGTGAAGGGTCATGACAATACTTCCTCAACATAGAAACATGAAACACATCTGAAGTAAAGAAAATGAGGGAGGTAACACCAACCGGTAAGCCAAATCCCCAATCTTCTCTAGAATCTCAAACGGACCAACGAACCTCGGAGCCAATTTACCCTTATTACCAAACCTTTTAATTCCCGTCCTCGGAGAGACCTTCAAGAACACAAGGTCACCAACCTGAAAAGATAAATCCCATCTTCTGTTGTCGGCATAGCTTTTCTGTCTACTCTGAGCCGTCTTCAATCTATCCCGAATCACCTTGATCTTTTCCGTTGAATCCCTAACCAAATCCGGACCCCAAAGCCTTGCTTCACCAACCTCGTCCCAACACATCGGAGATCGACACTTTCTACCATACAACGCCTCATACGGAGCCATCTCAATGCTAGACTGATAACTGTTGTTGTAGGCAAACTCAACTAGCGGTAGATGATCTTCCCAAGACAGTTGAAAATCCATCACACAAGCCCGCAACATATCCTCAAGTATCTGAATGGTTCTCTCGGACTGACCGTCGGTTTGAGGATGAAACGCCGTACTAAAACACAATTTAGAACCCAAGGCTTCATGCAATGCTCTCCAAAATCTAGAAGTGAATCTCGGATCTCTGTGGGAAACAATGCTAACCGGAACCCCGTGAAGTCTAACAATCTCCTTCATATATAACTGAGCTAGCTTCTCCAATGAGAACTTGGTTGACACCGGAAGAAAATGAGCCGACTTTGTCAATCTATCCACAATAACCCAAATAGCATCCATCTTCTTCGCAGTAAGAGGCAAACCCGAAACAAAATCCATCGAGATCCCTTCCCATTTCCACTCCGGAATATCCAATGGTTGAAGTAGTCCCGCCGGTCTCTGATGTTCGGCCTTAATCTGTTGACAAGTTAAGCACTTAGACACATAATCCGCAATTTCCCTTTTCATTCCATTCCACCAATACCCACGCTTCAAGTCTTGATACATTTTGGTACTACCCGGATGAATCGCAAACTTGGACTTATGACCATCCTCTAAAACATGCCTTTTGATTTCCGGTGATGAAGGAACGCAAATTCTCCCTTGGAAGGTTAAAATCCCATCTCTATTCAACGCAAATTCCCCGGCTTTCCCATCTTGCACTTGTCCCAAAATTTTCTTTAACTCCGGATCACTTTGTTGAGCTTCCTTCAAATCTCCATACAATGTAGGAACGGCTCGCACATTCGCAAGTAATACTTCACTCCTTAACTCTTGGGTACTCAAAGCTGTCACATAAGCCTTTCGGCTAATCACATCCGCCACAACATTGGCCTTCCCCAGATGATAAGAAATTACACAATCAAAATCCTTCAAGAACTCTAGCCATCTCCTTTGTCGATTATTCAACTCCTTTTGGGTAAACAAGTATTTCAAACTCTTATGGTCGGTGAATATCTCAAATTTCGCCCCATAAAGGTAATGCTTCCACTTATGCAACGCAAACACGATCGTCGCCAGTTCCATATCATGAGTAGGGTAATTCTGTTTCGCCGGTGATAACTTCCTAGAGGCATACGCAATAAATTTCCCATTTTGCATTAATACACATCCCAAACCCGCCTTCGAGGCATCACTATAGATCACAAAATTATCACAACCATCCGAAAGGGTAAGAATAGGAGCCGTCGTCAACCTCTTCTTCAACTCATTGAAACTTGCTTCACACTTGGAATCCCATACAAATGATACATTCTTCCGAGTCAACCTAGTCAATAGAGTCGCAATCCGAGAAAACCCTTCAATGAACCTTCTATAATACCCCGCCAGACCAAGAAAACTACGAACCTCAGTCACAGTCGAAGGTTGCTTCCAATTAACCACGGCTTCAATTTTTGAAGGATCCACGGAAATTCCCGAACTCGACACTACATGCCCCAAGAAAGAAATCCGCTCAAGCCAAAACTCACAGTTACTGAACTTGGCGTACAACTGCTTCTCATGAAGAACTGACAAGACAATCCTTAAATGCTTTTCATGCTCCTCCCGGGACTTAGAATAAACAAGAATGTCATCAATGAATACCACCACAAAGCTGTCAAGATAAGGCTTGAAAATACGGTTCATCATATCCATGAATACGGCTGGAGCATTAGTCAACCCGAAAGGCATCACAACAAACTCATAATGACCATATCTTGTTCGGAAAGCTGTCTTGGCAATGTCATCCGGTCTAATCTTCAACTGATGGTATCCGCTTCTCAAATCAAGTTTTGAGTAGATAACGGAACCTTGGAGTTGGTCAAATAAATCATCTATATGCGGAAGAGGATACTTATTCTTTATGGTGGCTTGGTTCAACAAACGATAATCAATACATAATCGTAAGGTACCATCCTTCTTCCTAACAAATAAAACCGGTGCTCCCCACGGAGACACACTCGGGCGAATAAAACCCCGGTCTAACAATTCTTGCAATTGGGCCTTCAACTCTTTTAACTCGGCCGGAGCCATCCTATAGGGTGCTTTAGAGATAGGTGCGGTACCGGGTACTAAGTCAATACAAAACTCTACCTCACGATCCGGAGGCATAGAGTACTCACTAGAAAACACGTCACTAAATTCATTAACAACCGGGACATGAGCTAACTCGGGGGACTTCTTATTGAAATCTACCACATAAGCCAAGTAACCCGTACACCCCTTAGATAGCATCTTTCTAGCCTTTAAAGCAGAAATAACATGTAAACCGAACATAGATTTGTCCGCATCAAATATAAAAGTAGGCACATCAGGCATAGCAAATGAGACTCGCTTTCTACGACAGTCTACCAAAGCATGATACTGACTCAACCAATCCATCCCAAGGATCACATCAAAGTCACGGATTGGTAACTCGACCAAATCCACCGGCAATACATGCCCACATATAGTCACATCACAACCATGATATATCAAGGAAGATGCAAGGCACTCTTCCATGAGAGTAGAAACCTCCAACACATAAGGCATAGATTCAGGCAATTTATGCAATGAAAATGCAAAGTGAGATGCCACAAAAGAATGGGAAGACCCGGGATCTATAAGAATGCGGGCCTTAACCCCCGAGACAGGGACTATACCTCTAATGACGGCATTGGGATCGACCTCTCCTCTACCCAAGGCGAACACTCGACCTTGCACTCTATCTTTGGGCTTCCCGTCTATATCTCTCTTCACACCACTACCTTGTCCCCCTTGACCACTACCCGAAGCTTGCTTCTTTTGCCACTTGGGACAATTCCTCCGGAAATGGCCTGTCGCCCCACACTCTAAACATCTGCCTTGCTTGCTCCAACACTTATCTTCCGAATGACCTGGCTTCTTACAATATCCACATAATGTCCCAAACTGACCTGGAGTCGAACGATTTGCCGGAGCCGCCACAAATCCTCCTCTACACCTGCTCCGGAGTCGATGTCCTCGCCGTCTCTCTCATTGCCCGAAACCTTGACCTTGGAATCTATTTCTATTTCCACCTTCAGATTTACCATGATGCTCCTCTATATCATTCTCAATCCGGTATGCCATATTCACGACCGCTTGGAAGTTGGCGAAGTCATGCGTCAATAACTGCTTCCGGAACTCCACCCTTAAGCCTTTCACGAACCGGTAGATCCGCCTCTCTTCCTCCAGTACCAAATGGGGACAATATCGGGCTAATTCCGTAAACTTTGCTGAATATTGTGCTATGGTCATCGTCCCTTGCTCCAGTTTCAGAAACTCAACCTCCTTCTTGTCTCTAGTAACCATCGGAACGAAATGATCCCGGAACTTACGTGTGAAATTCTCCCAAGTCTGCGGTGTCAAATCCCGATCCCAGCCATCCTTCACTACCTGCCACCAGTGCTCAGCGGGTCCCTCCAACTTGAAAATGGCGCATCTTACCTTTTCCGCATCCGAGCTCTCCATTGCTGCAAAAATCTTATTCATAGCTTCAAGCCATCTTTCCGCCTTCGCCGGATCCGGATCTCCGTTGAAGCTAGGAGGAGACATCTTCAAAAATTTCTCTAAGCCATGGTGCCCTTGCCTACCTTCGAGTTATTGTTGTCCCCTACCTTGATTCTGATTCGCCATATTCTGAAGAAACACTCGGAACATATCCATCATTTCGGCATTTGGATTACCAACATTGCCCAAAGCCCGATCCTGATCTCCATCATTACCCGCCATTAGTACAAATTCTTGCATTAAACACTCGACGTCAGTTATCACACACTCTCACTCAGCTAGACTCTACCCGAGAACTCTAACCGAGCTCTGATACCAACTGTGAGGACCCCGACCCGGAACCTACACGTGTCCCGAGCTAGAGCGTCCTCAAAACTAACCCAAACTTACTAAACTTTTAAAACTTTGATTTAACTTTCAAACATAAACACAATTAACATAACCATTTCAAAATAACTCTACTCCTCTCCACCTTGGAGGAAGAGTTGACCAACTTTGAAAGTATACATCTGTTTTAGTTACAAAAGATTGTGGTTATAACGTAGAAATTAAAGTTTATAATTACAAACTCCATGAAGAAATTATACCAAAATATACATTCTACGCCAACCTATACGTACCCCGACAATCCCCAAAATCACTTCCAAACTCCTCTCCGCCCTTACTTGGCCGGTCCACCTGTCTCGGGATCTAAAAATATTAAAGGGAGAGGGGTGAGAATAAATCTCAGCAAGCTATTATGAATGCAGTAATATGCCAAATAAAATGCAACACATAACAAGTTGCATATAACACATTGGAAAAGTTGTAAACACTTTACATTACCTCGGTTTACCTTTTCCCGTCTGAACAATAGTCGTACAACATTGGATATAATATTCCAATCTTAGGTGAGCTGCTTAAGCAATACTCACATCTTATAAGACCCATTTTTCAGGGAACCATATAAGATAGTAGCAACTCTGTAAGGCTTTTGGCTCAATATAGATGCTATAACCCCGACCTGTGGCCACAGGAGGGGACGATCACAGATATAACATAATCCGATCACATTAGGTCACACTTCCATAATTGATCGTATTATGTTATACCCCCAACATCAGCTGATTAACACATTATCAAGCACATAATAGTTACTTGAAATATAATCCACAAAGGGGATAAGCAATATAGCAACATGGTAAAATATACTCATGTTCAACCAATATCATAGTGCAACATTTATGTAATACACTAAGCGTAGCACAAGCCATGAATATGTACTCAAGTACTGTAACAAAGTATCCGTAAATAACCACACTTAGGTAACATTCAATAATACATGATCTCTATAAGGATCTAAGTTCACTTTACCAAGTTGGAGTCACATTGGATTAGTCCAATTAGGATTGTCAACGAATTCTGAGTTAAACTTAAAGTGCTTCCGTAGTTCCAATTTAACTCATTTAAGGTGTCATTGAATGGCACAAGTGTTCTATGTATAATCCTAAGTTAAGAAGGATTAATTCCTATCCGGGGTGGATTGGATTCTACTAATATATAATGGCTAGGCATCATTCCACGAGGTTATTGGTAAAAATCAGCAAGAAAGGAGACTGGGGAAGTTCTGGTGACATGGGCGACCGCCCATGTCACTTGGGCGATCGCCCAAGTGAAGTTCAAAGGAACACAAGTTACTGCCCACATGGGCGACCGCACACCATACCTTGGGCGACCGCCCAAGAAGAATTTCCAGTTAGCCAAGTTTCTGCCCACATGGGCGGCCGCTCACCACCCCTTGGGCGACCGCCCAAGACCCTTTTCCAGCAAACTCAGATTTCAAACCCCTTTTTACTTAGGTTCTTTTCCCTTTTTAAATCTTCCTTAATTTCATGATCACCAAAAGAATTTCCTAACTTTACAAACCTCATCCTAAATCATTTAAACCCAAAATAACATAAACCTAGATTATTTACCACAAGATTTCCAACCCATTTCACCAACACATTACAAGTTAAATCTTCTAAAACTAACTCCACCCATTTCTTACACTCTAAATCCACTTCTATGAATAATAACATCATTCTATGTCATTTATCAATTTCTCAACTCCAATAAGAGTTCCAAAGCATTTAAACAACCATCATATTAACAAGAACAATAATAAAGAGTTCATGAGCATTTAATGAAGGGAAAGGTCATAATAACTCACTTTAGAGTTTTAGGATGGAATGAGGATCTTCTTAGCTTGATCAACTCCCCTAGATGCACCAAGCACAAAAGTACAATTGGATTGGAAAATGGAGGAGAAATGAAGGCTATAGGAACTTGGAAAATGAAGCTTCAAGAAAGCTTCCATGGAAATTGGGAAGGAGAAAGAAGAGAATGATGAGGTGAATTTGGGAAGGATGGAGAAAGTATGGGAGGGAGTATGGGACTTTTGACTAAGGAGTGAAAGAGGAGGGATTTAGGTGTATGGCCCCCCCAATCCTAATTAATAACATCTTTCCCCTTCCTACACTCAAACCCCTATATAAATTAAGAATTTACTTTAAACCCTCTACATTCTTTTCCCTACACAAAGAAGCCTAACTACCCACATTTAATTTATTTTATCCATTTCTATTATTATACTTCTTTCAAGAACATTATTTATTTCCCAATCATCTCATCCTAATATAAGAAATCAAGGATATAAAATGAACACATAATATTAACAATAATATTAAAAGCACATAATATGATGCTAAAATAGTGCCTAGGGTTAGGGCCGTTACAATGTAAACCCTACAAAATACCTTTCTCAACAACCACCCAACTCGGCGTCATCTCTTGCTCAACGCGGCCTAGTCCCTGGCTTGCCTCTATCTAAGAAAGCAATAAAAAGACGGGGTGAGATAAAATCTCAGCAAGCTATTATATATGTAACAATATGATATGCAATCACAATATCAACAATACGGGTGAAAATGACACAAAGTTATACCCTGAAGTGAAACTAGACCTCACCCAAAAAGGGGAGCTAGTCCACTACCCAAACCATGGCCAATGGAATGGAAAAAGGGACCCAGTGTATGGATTATAACGAACTCGGCTCGGATGCCATTATAATCCCATAACACTGCCCAACAATCAAGTACCAGCTGGACTTTAAATCAAAGTACAGTAATACATACTTGCTTTAAACAATCAATGTATGATTCCAAATTAGGAAACCATACCAATATAGCATATCAAAATGATAGCAAGATGATAACAAGTATCCATCATAAGTAGCCCTAAGGCTAAACAATCCTTGCACCAATTCATTTCAACTTAGGATTCCAAAGTAGAGAACCCTAACAAGCACACCATAAAAGATGTTAAACAAGTCCAAAATGTGCAACACATAAGGTCTATACACTTACAATAACCATTCAAGGATGTATCATCAATCATATAAGGATATCAAACAAGTTAGGTGATGCTGCAGGAAATGTGCTTATCAATCTTCCTCCACGTGGCAGGACTGATCACCTGGCTTCTTGACCTGAAAACAGAACCCACGACTAGCCGGATGTGTCTCCGGCGAAGACGCTCGGGCGTGAGAGTAAGATTACTGTTATATAAAGCTCAAAATGTATTGAATAATGAACTCAGAATACAAAAATGGCAGTTACCTTTCACCGTTTGGTAGTGATGAAGTATTTATAGGCAAGAGTGATGTATTTTTGGGGAGGCAACATGTCCTCCGAGATTATAGCGGCAGTTACTTGGACGTGGGAACATGTCTATAACGGTCCCTGATTTATAGGGATGTGGTTATGAGGATTGTTCAACCAAATAAGCCGGCAAGTGTTAAGTCGTCACTTGTTGGTTTAGGTCGAGGTCGTCACTCGTGGGAATGGTCGACCTCGACCGTCTGTAGAGCATGGTTCGTACCCGAGTTATAATATGGATCTCGAGGTCGGATAAGTTAAGCCTGGGGCCCGGTGAGCCTGACTCACGGGCTTAGTCGACGGATCTTTGAAATGGGCTTTGGGCCTTGCTCTGACTGGGCCAGCCCTATTGAGAATGTGATAATCAAAGCTGGATGTAATTGGGCTTTACTCGCTTGGCCCAACTCGGCACCTTTGGTATGTTCAAAGGGCCCCCAACTTTCGAGTTGACTTCGTCGACTTGGAAGTTAAGAAAAACTTTGATGAGAATTACTTTACTCGCAGGTCGCTGTTCGTTCTGAGGCTTAGTCGACTTTTGATGACGTGGCAACATCCTGGTCGTTGGCAATGAACGGTTGGAGATGAAGGAGCGCCGATTTTCGTAATGATGACTATTCTGACGTTTGGAACTCCTTCTCGAAAACCGCTTCAGCTTTTAATTTTGGAAAATTAATTTTGATTTTCCTTTCCCTTTCCAAATTTAGGAAAATAGAAATACTCAGTCTCCCTCTCCAATTCGAATTCTTACCGTTTTCAAACTCCTCTTCTCCGGCGACAATCACGGAATTGCAGTAGAACTTAAACTCGCCTCTGGCTTCCAAGAACGAACTCCCTTTCTTCAATCAATTAAGGTATTTCCCTTGTATTTTTGTTCTAGGGCTTTAATTTTGTGCACTGTTTTTCATTTCCGCCATGGCTAGGACCTTTAGTTGCGAACCAGGGGGCCCGGGTATGGCTCTTTGACCTTTGTTAACCGTAGGGCATGTAAGAATGTGAACGGTGAGTGGAGAGTTATGTCCTGGATGAATGTGCCTCCATTTTGACCACTGGGGTTGAATTACAGTGAGATAGGGCTGCCCATTGTAGGAGAAATTGAAAATGTGGTGATTGACGACTCAACCGTTGTCGCTTTTCATTTATTCCATGAACCGCTTGACCATATTACCTTGTTTTATGTTAGGGACGTCCAAAAGCCCTCCTTTCTTAGAAATAGGATAGGTTTTCCAGGGAGTCTAGGTCGCCCTTAGGTAGGTCGACCGAACTTGATCATAGGACCGACTCCCCGCTTCCTCTTTGCTTGTACGTATATGGCGACTCAAGAAGGAAATGTCGCCTCAACTTCTTCAGTCCTCGAATCGTCGACGCCTTTGGGTCCAATGTGGTGCCAGGCAAGAATGAGAGGGGCTATGTTCCCAAAGGGCCATTACGAGGCAACAAGAACCTGCCCTCTAGGTATAGCATGATTTGGGATTTCTGTGGGGTGAGTAAGGAGAATTACAGGGTTACTATTTACACTCAGAAGGAATTCTTGAAGCAATTCAAGTCGCCCTTACCACGTATGCCACTAAGGTAGCCTTCTTCTATGGTCGTTCTGTCATTGGGTCTTAGGTTGCCCCTCGATCCATTCATAAACGAATTTTTGGAGTGTGCCAATGCCCTTCCCTTCAACTCCTGAGCCAATGCCCAGTAGGGTCCTTGTGTGCTTTGCTATGGTGTGCGTGTTTTTGGGGTATGAACCTTGCATGAGGGTGTTCAAGGAATTTTTCACCATCAAATACAAATGGGAGGATATGAGTATCGGTACTCCCTTCTAAACCCAAATCTCCCAAACTCTTTACCAACCTCCCCAATAAACACAAAGTGGTTGGAACTCGCACGTGGTAGTGGTAGAGAGTAGGTTAGGATGGGAATTTCCATTGCCCAATGGTGAGACCGAAGCCGTAGATGAGGGAGATTGTTGGGAGCCGTCTTGGCATCTTAGCTTGTACAAGACCTTATGTAGGTTAGTCGAGAAAAGGCCCATCAGCTGGGAGAGTTTGCTCACCACTAAATACAACTTTACGGCTGAATGATGCCTGGAGATGGAGTGGTGGAGCCTCTTATTCCCGTGTCGAGGGGTCAAATATACCCTGACTGGGTAACTCATCACTTGGGCAAGTTTGGAGATATGTGCCAACTTTGTAAGAAAAGCAAAGATTACTGCAAAACCAACGGGGAGCACGCTGGTGGTAAGATTTCTTTATTCAGCCCTTCTCTTTACTCGTCCTCTCATAGGGATACTTGTAAGTATATATAATTTGCTTGTATGTAGCATTTGTCTTGGGTGAGCCGCTTATAGGTTGAACTTGACTTTCGTACATAGCTAGCTCATTCATAGAGTTTCATATGTAGAATGATTAGCTCGTCTATAATTAACTCGCTCATAGGATAATCGAGTCGGTCATACTGGGTTCACACATAGAATTTTTTGCTCGTATATAGAACTTTTTGCTCGTATGTAGAACTTTTAGTTCGTACATTGAACTTTTAGCTCGTACATAGAACTTTTAGCTCGTACATAGAACTTTTACTCGTATGTCGATTTAACACTTGTCCACTTGAATCTTTGTTGCAGTCCTGACTCCTGAGCAAGAGGCTAACATGGGCCGCATACTGGTGGTGGCAGATAGGAAGAAATCAAAGAAAGACCACGGAAAGGCCAATGCTCGAGCTCACAGGCAGAGGGAAGCCACGGTAAGGACTAGCCTGCTTGCCAAAGACAACATAGGGATGGTGCCGATGGAAGGGGTAGAAGAAGATCCATCTTTGAGTGGTACCCAATCCGCGGTGCCGTAGATGGAGTGTGACGAGTCATCCAAGTCGGCGAAAGCAACCCCGAGCTCCGACCCAATTCAGATGTCAACATGGATACCTCTGGAGCTAATATAGCGGGATCCACCCTTTGAATGTGGTGGAGATTGATGATGATGTCAGCTGGAGGAGGTTGATGATCAAGCTCGAACACAAGGAAGAGGCCGAGATCTCGGAAAGGGTAAGGACGTTTCCTCTAGCCAAACTCTTCCATCTCCTCCACCTTCCTCTCATCCCAACCAAGAATCTGTTGAAGAGATGATGCGGCGATTGAGTGATGTCCCTTCTTTAGAGGGAATTAACCGCATGAGTCACTCCTATCCAGCCTATGGCGAACTTGGGTCAAGTCATTGTGAGGAGAGCCGTGGATGTGAGCCTCGCTAGCTCAATTTGGCCGACAAGGGCATAACGCCCGAGGAGTTCTCGCCGATCCGGACTTGCTCATTGCGAGGTAATTCTTTACTTCCATTTTCATTTTAGTCGCTTATTCTTTTACTCGACCAACCGAAGTCTCGAGCTAACACTTTGTTTTCTTTGGGATGCGTAATCTTACCATGATCGAGCAGCCAAAAGCTTTCCCTGGAGAGCCTCCATTGAAAGGGAGAGGCAGCCCTTAAAGACTTGTCCAAGAAGACCTGTGCTTTCAATGATCTCAAGGAGGCACACAACGATCCGGACGCCTCCTATGATGTCCTCAAGCTTCTGCAGACCGATACAAAGGCGGAGAAGGATAAAGCCTCGAGGATCTCAAGGCCTCGATGCACGGGTTGATGAATTGACCAAAGAGAGAGATGCCGATCGTTTGGAGCTTGATAAGGTCAAGAAGGAGCTGGCCATCGTTTCTCGATCCTCCAAGAGAGAGACTCACCAAGCCGAACGAGGAGCACAATGCTGCTAGAGCTATATGGAAGGAGGATCTCAAGGCTGCTGGTAAGAAAGCTGTTGATCAGTTCAAAGAGGGAGATGAATACTTCGACTCTATTATTGCCAAAGCGAGGGGATTCTTGGAACTGGGCAAGCGTCACATGGCTCGTCGAGCTTGGGCCCCCGATTCAGAGTTTCCTTGGACCAGCCTTGCTCAATGGGCGTATGCTCCTCAATATGACATGGCAGCCTAGAGGGGGCCATTCATTCGTGCCTTATAATGAAGATGACCTAGCCCATATTGCTCGAGAAGATAAAGAGGAGCATTGTGAGCCTCGGGTAGCTCCAGAGTTGGCCCCGCACCTTTGATGTGGCTCTACAAGAGCTAGCCGACATGGATGAGCAGGAGGATATGGAGGAGGAGGGCGAGTTCGACCATCGCCTGTCTTCTGAGTCGGGTAAGCCTCGAGCCCTCAACAAACTAACCCATGAACGAAGATCGGGTTGCTACCGACGACCTCAATGTGTCCGATCAAGCTATTTGATTTTATAAAAACTCCATGTAATGCAACAAAGCCCCATAACACCCTTTTTGCTCCTTTGATTTCTTGAATGCTTCTGGATGCCCTTGGCCCTATTTATTGGGAGGCAGAATACTTTTTGTAAGTTTATTTTTCTTAAGTCTTGGCCCGCTTGGAGAGACTTATTACATCCAATCTTAGCCGACTTTTCGTTCAGCTGAATGTCAGATGTTTTCTCCATTTCATATTGTACGTCGAGCTAGATGTAGATAAGATTGAATGAGTCGACTTGGGCCTAGAAGGCGGCTCTTGACCTTGTTGGCTTTAGTCGACCCTCGGACTTGGTTAACTTTTTGTGAACAGGAGATTGACCATGAGTCGAACCTCGCTCATAGCCCATTGAAACTGACCTGGGGTCAAGTTAATTAGAACAAACTGATTAAGAATCGAGTTAGTTAAAATGGAGTCGACTAAGAGTCGGATCTGTTAAATGAATAAAGCTGATTAAGAATCGAGCTAATTAAAACAAACTGACTAGGAGTCGAGTTTGTTAGAACGAAGTCGACTAAGAGTCGGACTTGTTAATTGAACGAAGCTGATTAATAATCGAGCTAATTAGAACAAACTGACTAAGAGTCGAGTTTGTTAGAACGAAGTCGACTAAGAGTCGGACTTGTTAAAAGAACAAAGCTGATTAAGAATCGAGCTTGTTAAAACGAAGCTGACTAAGAGTCGAGCTTGTCAGTTAGTGTAACACTATGCTTGATGGAATGAACCGCACTTTTTATTGAAGTAGGAAATATGCTTACATCAACTTGAAACTAGAACTTAACACAAGCTTGAACTTTGAAACCGAAAACTAGAAGTAGTATTTGGAAGTGAGGTGAGTAGCATGCCAAGGATGTTTCAATTCGTCACCCTCTAGGATGAGCTATCACGTAGGTCCTTCCTTGACGACTCGAGTAAACTCACATTAGTGGACCTTCCCAATTAGGAGATAGTGATTATTCCTGCTGGGTCCTTCTACCCCGTTGCCTCAATCTTTCTCAATACGTAATCCCCAACTTGGAACGACCTTGCTTTGACCCTCTTGTCATGGTAACTTTTAGTTCGCTGTTTGTAGTTGACCATTCGGAGGTAGGCTGTTTCTCGCTTCTCGTCGATCAGATCCAGGTCGATCAATCTGTTGGTATCATTTTGCTCCTGATTGAAGAAAGTCACTCTAGCAGTGGGGAATCTCGAGCTCGCAGGGTGCCATGGCCTCGACCCATATGTGAGAGCGAAGGGGTTTCCCCAGTAGGCCCCGAGTGGTTGTACGGCGCCCCAAAGAGCAAGGGAGTTCGTCCAACCAGGTGTTTCGTCGACCTACGAGTCCCGTCTTGAGTGAAGATAGAACAAGTTTATTTGCTGCTTGACTTGCCCATTTCCTTGAGGATAGGCGACTGAAGATTTCCAATGTTTGATTCCCACTCGCTTCATCTACGCTTGGAAAGTGGGAGAATCATAGCCCGTTGTCGGATACTATGGCTCGAGGAAAACCAAATCGACACCAAATGAAATCATGAATGAAATTGATAGCATTCTCCTCTGTGATGCGAGCTAATGGTTTAGCCTCAACCCATTTAGTGAAGTAATCTATAGCAACGATCACATACTTGCGGTTTCCTCGGGCGGGAGGGAAGGGTCCAATCAGGTCGACGCCCCACATGTCAAATGGCCAAGCTGAGATCACAGGAGTCTGCTCTGTTGTAGGCACATGAGGAAGGTTGGCAAACCTTTGGCATTGATCACATTGTTGAACAAAGTTGTGAGTGTCAGCTCTCATGTGCGGCCAGTAGTATCCCAAAGTGATTAATTTGTCAGCTAGAGTCCTGGCCCCCGGGTGTCCACCACAAATTCCACTATGCACTTCGTGTATTAGTAGGGCGACCTCTTGAGGATGGACACACTTTAGCAATGGTCGAGTGTAGGATCTTCCGAATAGCTCGCCTCCCCTGAATCACATACCTCGGAGCTTTCTTTTGATAGCTCGAGCCTTCTTTCGTCATCGCGCCTCTCCATTCTCTAAATATGCTTTCATTTCCTCGATCCAACACCTCTCCCGAGTCCAATTTCTTGAGGGATCATCTATGCACTCTTGAATTTTTACCCTCTCATAAGCTGGATTTTCGAGGAAGGAGATGGGCTCGTCATGTGGCTCATCTGAAGTAGCAAGTTTCGAAAGGAGATCAGCCAGCTCGTTATCTTCTCTTCCAATCCTTTGAATCTCCCAGAATTCTAAGTCCTTTATTAGTTCCTTCACTGTGTCGCGGTATTTGATGAGAGTAGAACCGAGCACTTCATACTCGCCTCGACTGGTTGACTATCAACCGCGAATCACACGGTAGGCCATGATCTTAGTCGCTCCAAAACACTTGGCATACTCGATAGCCGCAATCAAGGCTTCATATTCAGCTTGGTTGTTGGAAGCGTCAAATTTGAACCTTAGCGATTCCTCGTAAACAGTCCCGTACTGCTCGACCAAGACAATTCCGGCTCAATACCGACATTTTTGGTTGCCTTGACCACGTCTGAATAGACCTTCCAACAATCGACGGGTAGAGTGATGGCGACTTGTGACTCGCTCTTTCCCTTTGCCCTTTTCTTTTGGAGCTCATTGCTCGTCATCTTCCTTGGTGAACGTAAGCTCGACCAAGAAGTCGGCCAGAGCTTGAGCCTTCAACGCCTTTCGAGGTCGATACTCAATGTCAAATTCGGTGAGGGCAATTGACCAATTGAGTAGTCGACTGAACTCTCCGGCTTGTGCAATATTTTTCTTAAAGGAGCATTGGTAAGAACCACGATTGGATGAGCCGGAAAATAAGCTCGTAACTTTCTTGAAGCTACGACTGAGCAGCATAAGCGACTTTCTCGCCGTTGTAATACTGCTTTCCACATCCTGATAAAGCTTTGCCGATATAGTACACGGGCTTCGAAGCCCTTCATCCTCTCTAATCAATACCGCAAAGAATCGACTTGTCTCCTACGCAGATAGATACACAAATAAAGTCTCACCGAGTCGGGCTGCGAGAGGTGGAGTAGCAAGATAATCCTTCAATTGTTGGAACGACGAATGACATTCGGTCGTCCATTCAAAGCTTTTCGTCCCCCTCAACGCTTTGAAGAAGGGAGAGATCTCTCGATTTAGATATGAAGCGACCAGAGCCTGCTACCCTTCCGTTAAGTCAGTGCATCTCTTTCGACAGTGGTAGGAGCCTTCATGTCGACTAAAGCCTTTATCTTCTCCGGATTAGCTTCTATGCCTCTTTGAGATACCATGAATCCCAAGAACTTGCCAGCAGCCACTCCAAACACACATTTGCTGGGATTGAGCTTCATGTCGTTTGCTCGTAAATTGGCGAATGTCTCCTTTAGGTCGACTACGTGACTCCGGCCTTGGTTTTAATGACCATGTCGTGGCAACGTAAGCCTCCATATTTCGACCAATTTGTGAGGCAAAGACTTTATTCACCATTCTCTGATAAGTTGCACCCGCATTCTTCAAACCAAATGGCATCATATTGTAGCAGTAGATGCCCCAGAGTGCTTGAAATCTTTGTTTTGACTATATCATCCTCGTGCATCTTAATCTGGTGGTAGCCTGAGTAAGCGTCGAGGAAACTGAGGGTGGAGTGACCAGCAATAGAATCAACTAGCTTGTCGATCCTTGGAAGGGGATAACTGTCCTTTGGGCAAGCTAGATTAAGAGTAGTGAAGTCGACACACATCCGCCATTTGCCATTTGATTTCTTCACCATGACCACGTTGGCCAACCACGTTGTATGAGTGGCCTCTTTGATTATCCCTGCACTCAAAAGTTTTTGTACCTCAGTTTTTATAGCTTCCTCCTTGTCGCGAGCAAAGCTTCTCAATTTCTGGGGTCTAGGCTTAATGGTCGGGTTGACTTCGAGCCGATGAACAGCGACCTCCCCCTTGATTCCCCTCATGTCCTCTACTCTCCATGCGAAGACATCACTGCTTTCTTTGAGTAGCTTGATAATTTACAGCTCGCTCCTCAACTGGACTGGCTCCTTCCAATTTGAATTTTTTGGTCAGGTAGGAAGAGTTGGTAATGATCGACTCCGGCTCATCGACAGCTTCTAGCTCGGTCCATCTCTCGAATTGTAGTCTCCACTATGATCTCCTGACCTTTGTCTTTCCTCGGCTCCTAAGTGTGGAGCCTCCTCGCCTATCATATCATCAAGCTTGTCCGCCACCTTGTTGGTAGGGGCCCCAGAGTTATTGTCTATCTCGGAGGCATAGGTCACCTATGACGACTTGATCGACCGTAACCGCATCTGAATCGACCTCGGTGGTGTTAGAGTGACGTGTCGACTCAAGCATGACCTCGTCATTTGAGCGATAGGCTCGACTCTACCACGTCGGTGATTGTTGACGATCGGTAGTTTTGGTGGCTGGATCGAGACGCCTTCAAGTAACCATCGCCAGTCTCGATCTCCGCCTCCCTTTTCTTTCTTTCTCTCGAGAACATGATCCGGATAAGCACGAGCCGTGCCTTGTACGCAACCCACTCCGGCGAGGTGTGGGGAACTTTACTCGTTGGTGAGGAATTGATGCTACCATTCCAAGAGCGACCTGTCCGGGAATTCCAAGTATGGCGGCATAGTCACTATTTACATCAATTACGATAAATTGTACCTTCGAGACAATCCCGAGGGGGTGCTAGCCTAGGTCGACGTCGAGCACTATCGGCCTTTAGCATCAACTCGGTGGTTGGTAAAGCCCTCCAACCCGCCATCATATCTCTCCATTTGTTCATCATTAAGACCCATTTCCTTGAAAGTTTTGTAAAACAAAATATCCTTGCAGGCAGCCCCGTGTCGACTAAGAGTCCGCTCGTCGTACATCCATCAATGAGACCTGGGATGACGAGAACTTGCTCCCTAGCCGCCATATTTGTTGCCACTTCGTGGGGGTGAGGGAAGCCGATCGCCTCATCTCTTATTTCTCTCCTTGGAGGCACATCTAGGGCCTTATTAAGCTGGAATATCTTGTGCTTGATGGCCAGCTGCTTTGCTTGCTTGTTCTGATGAGCCCCCAAGTTCGGTCTAGGTCGCCTAGTGATCCTCGTTGCCCACCTCCCGCCGGCTGCTCACCTCCCAAATACAGCTTGAGGTCTCTTCACATAAGCTTCTAGTCTCCCCTGGTCGACCACTGGATGATACCGGCCCTTTAATCCCAAGCAAATCCTCTCTGTGAGATGACCGGTGTCTTTGTGGTAGCTCGCGGTGACTTCGCCGTTGTCCCGCCCGAACTTGTTGCCTCGGATTCATTTGGGATGGAGCGAGCCACGGCTCGACAAAGCATTCAAAATCTCGGTTCGACTACACCGATGCAAGGAAAGTGAAAGCTTCTAGCACCTTCTCTCGTCGCCCTAGTTACTGTTCTTTCCATTTTTATTGTTCCCCCATTCTTGTTGGAGTCCTTTTTATCGTCGCCGACTTCAACCTTGGGGCTCTTACCATTCTTCTCTTTTCTTTCCTTTCCTCGGCCGTAGCGACATTATACACCTTTTCAAACAACTCCTGTCGAGTTGTGACCGGCTCGGACCGTGGAGCTCGTAGTCCATGTCTTCCGAGGAAATACCACTTCGGAAGCAATTGATTACCTCCCTCGTCTCGTGAGGGTCTTCCTCTATCTTATCAACCATTTCTTTGAACTTGGTGAAATAGCTCATCGAGCTTTCATTGTCCTTACCTCTGCACCCAAGTTATTCGGGAGTCGCTGGATCGTTATCTTCCGAGCTCCCTGCAAGTGAGAAAAACACGGCTCTAAGAATTTTGTTACGAAGCATGCCCAAGTGATGATTACTCACCAAATGCGGCCAAACCATTGAAGCCAAGTTAAGGCCGCCCCAAGAAGCTGCAAGGCTTCCAGGAGAAAGCTTTCAGAGCACATGTTGTCATCCCCTATCCCTATTGGCGACAAAAACACATAAATGGCTTCCAAATGTGATATGCGGCTCCCGGCATTATGTCGACCCGCAAGTACTTCTCCAAGAAGAGTCGAACCTCCGAAAGTAGGAGGAGGTCGACTATTCTTCGATTTCTTTGGAAAAAGGTCGAAGAGCAAAGTCAATTCGTTCAACCTTTCTTCCGTCTTCCTTTTTTTCTTCTCCTCTTCCCATTGCTTCAAATTTCTTTTTCATCAACAACCATTCTGCTGGCATCGGGTCTCTCATCTCCCGGGAGGGGGAGCAAAGACCCTCCTGGCCTTTCACTCCTAGGGGGAGTCACCCGCCTACCTCCTTCCCCTCGTCTCGTGGGAATTGGCCCTCTGATCGACTGGGGATCTATGCCTGCATTACTTGCTTGGCGACCTCGCGCCTCTCAAGCACCGTATGGATCAGACCTACGCCTGTCCTTCTTATAGGCGAGCCTCCGCGCCCATTTGCATCTCTTTGAGACCCTGATCTCTCGGAAGTTCGCGCCGGAGAAACATGCCTATTTCTCATGATGGTACGTTAAGCGTGTCCTTAAGTCGGCCCAGAGCCTCCTGCTCTCTATTTACGGTGAGGTGCCCTCGGGTCGTTACTCAGCACATGCACGATGGTAGGAGCTCGCTGAACTATCCTGCTTGTCACCATTACGTCCCACACCTTCATTTGGCCTCATACTCCTAGCACTGTTGTCCATTAGAGACTGAGTACGATCCACTCTTTCGTGAGCGCACGTCGGCTGCTCTGCCTCTTCCCATAGCTATTAGGTCGGCCAAAATCTGGGCCCCTCTCTAACATCATCTCTTTCTTGCTCATAGGGTTGGTGGAGGGACACACCCTGTCCAACGTTCACCCGAGCAGTTGGACGTTTAGGAGGTGGAGCTCTGCCCGTCCATGTGCCTTTTGCCTCTCCTTGTGTCGAGCAAACCACCGCCATCAAGCGATACTTTGGTAGAGCGTGTGGCTCTACCGTGAGGGCGATTTGGTGGGGGAGGAGGCAAACTCAAGTTTTCAGCATTTGCATTTGCATTAGTGTTGTTGTTGTTCACTTCTTCATGCCCAGGTGAAGCCTCGGATACGTGTCCGTCCGAAGTCACCATTGTTGCGGGTTGTTAAAAATTTCGAGGTCAAGTTGAAGCACGTTTCCGGCAATGGAACCAAACGATGCCGCAGGAAATGTGCTTATCAATCTTCCTCCACGTGGCAGGGTGATCACTCTGGCTCCTTGACCTGACGCGGAACCCACGACTAGCCGGATGTGTGCCAAAGCGAAGACGCTCGGGCGTGAGTAAGATTACCGTTGTTTATAGCTCTAAATGTATAGAATAATGAATTCCGATAACAAAATGGCAGTTACCTTTCACCGTTTGGTAGTGATGAAGTATTTATAGGACAAGAGTGATGTATTTTGGGGGAGGCGACATGTGCTCCGTGATTGTAGCGGCGGTTATTGGTAATGGGAACGTGTCTATAACGGTCCCCCGATTTGTAGGGATGTGGTTATGAGAATAGTTCAACCAGAATACGCCCTGCAAGTATCAAGTCGTCACTTGTTAATTCGGGTCGAGGTCGCCACTCGTGGAATGGTCGACACATTTGTCGAGTAGAGCATGGTTCGTACCCGAATTGTAGCATGGATCATGAGGTCGGACTAAGTTAGGTCGGGACCTGTAGGTCGGATCATGGGCTTAGTCGACTGACGCTTGAGATGGGCTTTGGGCCATTCTCTGACTGGGCCAGCCCTATTGAGAATGTGATAATCAAAGCTGGATGTAATTGGGCTTTACCTGCTTGGCCCAACTCGGCACTTTTGGTATGTTCACTATTTATTCCAAGCATATGATAACGACACATTATTTTTCAATGTTTGATATTTCGAAATTTCAGATAAATGATGGGTTGATATTGCAACCCTTAGATCGAGACATTTTTTCTTTTCCACTTGCCATATTAATATGTATTTTCATAATGCATATTTCCACAATGTAAAATAATAAACAACTAAATAGAGAGCATAGAGCTCTCACATTTCATTTCATTTGACATTCACTTTCTTATGACATAATTTCTTTTTATCTATTATTATCAAGATAATTCCATACAATTTATTAATTTAACCATTTTCCAAATGAAGCAAAAAGATCAAGACAAACTTGGATATTGGCACTGAATTTTTATTTTTAAATAAGGTATTTATTTTGAAGCCACATATATATTTGTATCATATTTGATGTGTAACTGATCGGCATGTTAATGCATCGTATGAAACGTAAAGGTAAGTATAAATTTCCAACTTTGTAAGTTTGTGAGACAGTAAGGTTATGCTGCTTCATGATATACTTTGATTATTTTAGCATATCCCCTTTCACTGTTCAAGTAAGTGACAATCATTTAAGCTTTGATTTTAAATAACCATTTCCCTTTTACGAATGAGCGAAAAGTGTACACTAGCATGGCAATGTACTATTAACTTTCCTAAGAACTATCTTTCTATTAACATTCAAGTGGAACAAATAAAATTTGTTTCATTTTTTTACAACAAATAGTTTCATATCACATTTCACTTTTTGATGAGCATAATAATATTGATCCATATAAGATGTAATATGGGCACAAATTTCCATGTCGAATTTTAACATTTCGAAGAGCATATTCAATGTAACACATGTATCATATAAGTAGTATCACATATGTAGGCATGAATTTTCGTTTTATTGTATATTTCCTTTTTGAGAGAGAAAGCATATACCATGGTGCATGATAGTATCAAAATTATTTTAATGAGTGTTCGCAAAAATTATAATCATTTGTGTTCATCGTAATTGTCTGCTTTGTTTCTAATGACATAAGCAAGTTGCTTCCTTTCTAATGATATAAGTAAGCAAGTCGCAGATGCACCACATATTGAATAATTCCATCGTATATCGCACATTTAGACATCATTCAACATATATTTATATTTGCGGAATAGTGGGGACGCATAAAAGAGACTTAACAAATGTTAAGATATGGAAAGAGACAACCTGACGAAGTTGAACAGAGACTTGACAGGTTTTGTTGAAGATTTAACGAAACTTTAACGGCCATTAACTTCAAACCACAAGCTACGTGGCTAATGAAGACGTCCTCTTTATTGCACCACAAAGAAAAATAATGGCATTGTCCTTTTATTTTCTACATTTTCAACTTCCTTCACTCTCCTTCATGGATTAGCAGTAACTTCGAG
This sequence comes from Adenophora triphylla var. japonica, assembly GCA_022495995.1. Taxonomy (NCBI): domain Eukaryota; kingdom Viridiplantae; phylum Streptophyta; class Magnoliopsida; order Asterales; family Campanulaceae; genus Adenophora; species Adenophora triphylla. The sequence goes on from JAFEMH010003069.1 coordinate 187,720, forward strand.
CTCCAGTGCGGCTTCACATGGCGATTTCCATCATCTCGCCTTCGATCTTGCTAAGATTCCTCTCATGCGATGTCAATGTCGGCGATTTCACTCGAGCCGACAATTACCCACTGTTCTGAATTCCTCGACCTTGCGGCATCCTTGGTGCCAGGCGATTTCCAGCTTCCCGGCGATATCCTCTGTAAGCTCTCTTTCTTCCCAATTTTCTTTTGATTACGTTTAGACCCTTGAGTTTCTTTGCATTTTATCAACAATTTCGGTGATTTCCCCTGAACTGGCGATTTCAATCATCTCGCCTTCGTTCTCGTTTGATTTCGCTATGATTCCGCCCCTTTTATAAGTAGGTCATGCGATTTCACTGATTTGCGATTTCATTTTTGGCGATTTCACTTTTGGCGATTTGGTTTTCATTTGTTCTAAAATCACTTGGCGGTTTCCATGACCACGAGATAAATTTTGATGTCGCTTTTTTGTCGTTGCTCTGGCTTGACTCGCATTCCGCTGCTTCCTCCGAGCTGCTTCTCTCCTTCTAAGCGGCTCCATCCCGCTGCTCCAATTTTGAGGTCGCCCGACTAAAACCTCACAACTCTGCTTCGATCTAGTTGGATAATGGGCATCCATGTGTTAGATAAAAGGAGTTATTCAACTGCAACTCTGATCTGCTACTTCCGCTTTCCTAGATGCTCCACATCCTAAGTCCATGCTGTGGACAAGAAGGAAATGTAAAAATTTGGTGGTTTCCATTCCTGTCAACAGATCCTCATTCTTTTTCATAAAAATCAGAGATTGAAGTTGCTTCCCCCTCTCCTTCTTGAATGTCGTTAGTGAATGTAGGATATCTGGCTGCCTTCTTCTTCGTTCCCGACAATGGAACCAAACTGATGCTACAAAAAATCTGCTCACCATGGATTCCCAAGCAACGAAAGGAATATGGTTATCCACGTTCCAGAATTCCCCATAGCTATCTACAAAATAAAGCGCCAATAGGGGTGGGGGGGTATTTCCCCCCAAAATCCCCCGGTGTGAGAATCATTAATGTGCCAATAGGTCGATCGGGATGGACCGGTCCATCCCGGTCCGTCCCGATCGACCTCCCAACATCCCACAAACCCTATTCATCCCTAACCAAAATCCAAACACCCAAACGCCTCAAACCGGTCCAAACCCGCGAGTCCATACGAGTGTGAACGAGTGCTAATTAAGGGAGGTTCTGCCCGAGTGAGTGCATAATTTTTTTCCTCTTTAGATCCCCCGAGTGTGATACCGAGAGTTAATTAGGGGAGATTTTGCCATTAGTGAGGGCAAAACCTCTCTCCTCTTTAAACACCCTCAACAAAACACACCCCTCCTACAAACCCTAGGAAGATAGAACTTAATCAACATCGGTGAGTTCTCCTTCCGCACATTTAAATACTGCTTTAAATTTCAGTCTTTAAATACATTACTGCTTTAAATTTACTGCTTACAATGTAGTCATTTACTATTCACGCAGACCCAAACCGTACAAACGATCCCACAAGACCTTCCATTGCACTCTGGAGGTCTGACGGTGATAAAGGTTTGTTAATATTCCCGCACTGTCTTTCAATTATTTACTTAATGCATTTTATTTAAAAAAAACACACACACACACACACAACATTTAAAGAAAAGGGTACAGAAAGACTCGGGTATACGAGGTGACTCGGGTGAACACTAAAAAATCTCTTCCCGAGGCGTAACCTGACCTCCGAACTCAAAATCTCATCACACAACAAAATAAACAAAACAACATTTTATCAATATTTTGGGCATAATCAAAACGGCGTGGCGACTCTACAAAACGAAAAGCAGCACAACCTCCCAACGAGAGATGTCGTCCGCGCGCCGGATCGGGTAATTTCACATGTAACTAACTTTCCTAAAATTTCGGACTCCTATCTTCATCCTTGACCCGGTCTTCAATTCTGTTGACAAGAGTCCATATATCACGTATTTTTCGTTGTTTATCCTGTAAAAAAGATATTTAATATAAATAATAAAATGATTATTTTACCTTATTTGTAGGAGCCAATATGTTGACATGCTGGTTAAGTTCAAGATGACGTCATCTGAGATTTTGCCCATAACACTGCACATAGTAAAAAACCGACCAATCACATTCAACAAGCATTCAGAGAAGCAAATGCAATCCTGGTTGAGGGTTTATGAGAAATGTATGGATTGTATAAATTGATGATGTAGTGTTTATAGAGATGGTAAAATATAAACAATTATTTATGGAAGTGCTAAACAACTGATGAATGGATTTATCATTTTTTAAAGAGTGTTTGTGCTTGAGATTTGGTTAAATAACTGATTAATATCATTTATCAGTTATTTTTATAGATTTTTGTGCTAATTGTTTGGTTAAACAACTGATAAATGACATTTATCAGTTTTTTTAGAGAGTTTTTGTGCTTGGTAGTTGGTTAAAGAATTGATAAATGTTATTTATTAATTATTTTGAAGGGTTTTTTGTGCTAAATGTTTGGGTTAAACAAATGATGAATGACATTTATAAGTTTTTTAAAAGAGTTTTTGTGCTTGATATTTGGTTAAACAATTGATAAATGTCATTTATCAGTTATTTTACGTTTTTTTTTGTGGTAAGTGCTTGGTTTAAATAGCTGATAAATGAATTTATCTGTTTTTATTTTTAAATTTGTGCTTGATATTATGTTAAACAACTGATAAATGAATTTATTTGTTTTTTTTAAAATTTGTGTTTGATATTATGTTAAACAACTGATAAATGTTATTTATCAGTTACTTTAAAGGATTTTTGAGGTAAGTATTTGGTTTAAACAACTGATGAGTGGTTAAACAACTGATAAATTATTTCATAACTTTATCAGTATTTAAAAAAATTTGTGTTTAATATTTGATTAAGCAGCTGATAAATGACATTTATCAGTTTTGTTACAACACTGGAACAAACGATATGGAACTACTAATCGCATTTTCAGTGTGCTCAAATCTACACATGTATTGTACTGTAGCATACTACAAGAAAACTGCCAAATAGCGACGAAAATTAGCGACGGACCAAATTCTGTCGCTATTAGCGACGAAATAACGACGGAAGCAAAATAAAACGAAAAAAACAGCTACCGACGGATTTTAGCGACATACATGAATCTGTCACTAATCCGTCGCAATAGTGGCGCTAAAAAAGTCCGCCCATACCCATCACCGTCTCTCCACATACCCATCACCGTCTCTCCACATACCTATCACCGGAGACCCATCACCGGAATCCCACCCCTCCCTGTCCCGGTGGATCTACTTCGAGAGAACGGCCATAAGTATATATTCAGCTCGGCCTCGCTCGTCCCATTTCCGCCACCACCGCCGGCCTTCCTCTCTTTCTTCTTCTTCTTATTATTTCTCTCATTATCCTCTTTACTTTTCTTCCCCTGTGAATCTTTCTTAAAAATGTCCTTCCACCGCCTCGACGCTGAAATCGTGGTAACTAATGACTTCGGCCGCGCTGGTGGTGGCGGTGGCGCAGAATCCACACCCAAATTAGGTCCCGACCCAGAAACCGTGTCAGAGCTGGGATCTACTGAAGCTGGAGTTTGTAATTCGGGAGATGGGTAAGGTGGGTCGTCAGAGTTATGGAGGAGATGGAGAGGGAGGATAACGCCGTCGGAGAACAACTCATCAGCAGAATGGAGATTTGGTTTGGGACAAGATGGGTTTCGGACCATCCAAAATTCGAATTCGGGTGAGTTAGAAGCATTGCTTGTTCTTCTACCACTGCTGCAGGAAGTGAGTGTTTGAGGCATTATTTCTACCATTGTTGAGAGAGAATTGAAAATTGTTTGGAGAATTTGAGGAAGGAAACCAGAGTGTGCAGTTGACCCTACAAGTGATTAAAATTAAAATAGAGATAGAATGTGAGTTATGTGTAAGGTGTGTGTGTGAAAGTTATGAAAGATGTGTGTGTGACAAGGAAGGAAGGAGATGTTAGTGATGGTGGTGATGGTAGAGGGATGGCGATGATGGTAGAGGGATGGTGGCGCCGGTGATTGAGACGGTGGTAGGGTAGTTGGTGGTGGTTGATGGTGGCAGGTGGTGGTTGTGGTATAAGGGAAGTTTAGGGGACTCTCTAGGAATATATCAAAATTTAAGGGACCGATTTGAGAATAATAGAACTTAAGGGACTGATTTAAAAATATTTACAAAAATTATATATATATATATAATATCAAATTAGCGACGGAAATATCTGTCGATAAATCCGTTGTTATTAATGTCGCCAATACATTAATTTTGTCGTTCCTCTTCAACATTTAGCGACGGATTTTTGAGTTTAAGCGACGGAATTATCCGTCGTTACTTTAACGACAGCCCAAAAATCTGTCGTTAATATTTAGCGACAAGGGTTTTAGCGACAGATTTTTTCCGTCACTAATCCGTCGCTAAATGCCTTTAGCGACGAATTTTTGACTTTTAGCAATGGATTTTTCCGTCGCTAAAACCTGTTTTTCCTGTAGTGATAGATCGCTACAACAATTTTAAATATGAGTAAATAGTATAGTAATAGTTGGATTTAAAATCGTTCATGCTCAATATTTTCTTCTCCTATTATATATATATATATATATATATATATATATATATATATATATATATATATATATGAAATTGTCACGGCCAGAATCACAAGTGATATTCAAGGTCATAGCAGCACGAACGATAGCACTTGGGATAGCACACACACATTTCGAAAATAAAACAACTTTGTAAAAGAGATTGCAGCGGAATAATAATACCAAAATTGTTTTTCTCAAGTTATATAAATAATATAACTTGAGAGTGCCTCTTAGGCAAGACTTTATAATCACTTTATAAAATAATTACAAAAGTCGAAATGTTTCCTATGGCTATAACACTATGAGCTCTATAGAACAAGAGATAAAGAACGAAATCCTATCCTAGCCTTCACACAACTTGATACCAATGTAATCAAGTGCGAAATTACAAGGGAGGATGGATGAAAAGAACTAAACAAAGAACTCTATCTCTTAATGCTTCGAAGGTGTGTATGAAATGGCGTATCTTGGTGTGTATTGGCTTGTCTTCAAATGAAACCTTTCAAGCATATTTATAGTCTTCAATTTACTTGAAGGCTACTCAAATAAACAGCCTTGGGGCTGCCTTGGTCGTTAAGGGAGAGTGGGGAAGTGGTTGGAGTGTTCCTTAATTCAAGCACCCACTTTCCTTCAAAATAGCAACCGTGCTGATTGATCACCAAGTCCAAGATTCAATGCCTTGTACTCCCAATCTTTATCAGCCTTGTACTCTTTATTAAATCAGCAACAACTCCTTGACCATGTCTTCACGCGTTTTTCATTGTTGTTGCCAAAGTAATTCTTGTAAAGATTTTATGTATAAAATGTCATTTATGCATAAACCTTTTTCTTCAAAATTTCCCACGTTTCTAGCTCTTTCTTTGATCATATTGCAACCTGAAATATAGACATACACCATAGACTATACAGATTATATTAGCACATTAGTTCATTAAGTAATAAAGAAGAAATGTACAACTATGTAAATTCCAGCACAGGAAATACTCTGCGATATCAAATAGAATTTGGGAAATCATCTACGATATCATCTGCAGTTTACACTAACAATATATATATATATATATATATATATATATATATATATATATATATATATATATATATATATATATATATATATATATATATACAATTTTAATTTAAACTATTAAGAGAGAGCAAGAGAGAATTGTGCTGCTAACTAGTAAGAGAGAGAAACTGAGAGAAAAATATTATTGCTTTTAATTTTATGTGTGTCTATAACTAATACAAAACTCTCTTTATATAGAGAGTAAAAATGTTTGTTTAAACAAGCCTGTACAAACAACTTTTACAAGAGTAAAGAAGACAAACAACTTTTACAAAAGTAAAGAAAGCTTTATTGATATCGAGTACTCATTGGGCCCCATCGTCACATCAAATAATGAATACAAATCATAATTATACAAACTACTTTATTAAAGCAAAGATGCTTGCTATCTAAAGCAAAGATGCTTGTTGTAGTGGACCCCATTGGTGGCAGACAGAAATATTCTTCTGAATTTGTTCTATCATTGTAGATCCCAACAGAGTTTCATCCTGTGATGTTGTTGTGATGGAAGAGCCTTTTTGCTAAGAGTCCTACTTTATTCTTTTCCGATTTATTTTTTGCAGAGTGCTTTGAGCATATTCAAAACTAGTTCGAATTTCTTGAACCGTCCTTTTTCCTTTCCGCAATGGAAGCTTGATGATATTTTTGGAAATATTCATCCATTTGGATACTAAGAAGTTTAATCTTCTTATTAATTTTCTTTTCTCATCTCTTGAGTCTATTAAAATCCAGATTAAGAGGAGTCATTTAATCTGTATTGATCGGGCTTTTTCCTTTAAAATTTCTAGTTTGTTGAGATATAGACTCTATATTAGAGCATCCCAGACATCTTCTGGTGTAGGTTCCTCTGATTGAGCTTTGCCTGCTAGACAATTAAAATCATTATTAGAATCCATAGATCCTTGTGATGAAACGATTTTTATTGATTCATCATAATTCTTTGAGGAGTGAGTTGGGAGTGTATTGAGAAACTGATTCTTCAAATGTTCCAAAACTCGAACCATGATTTGTTCCTCGGATTCTTTTGGATATTTCTTTTGGAAATAATTTTTCATATTAAACATAGAGGTTTGTTGGAAGCCTTGTTCCTTGGAACCCTTGCTCTGGTCACTGGTGATAACAGTCTTGATATTAACTGTTATTTTTTGGATATCTTCGGTACCCATACGATTCCATCATTTGTAGAATAAATTTCTTTGTAAAATGAGAATATTTAATTTATTAAAGACAACTGAGATTGTCCATCTCCAAATTCATGGAATATGGAATTCGGCAAAGAATAAGAAAGGACATTGTCCAAAAATTAATCTTTCAGATTGTAATTTTGAAGCTAGTGGGCTATTGTCACACCATGGATTATATAAATCCATAATTTCTTTAGGTAATATTTCCAAAGAAGGACCAAATTTTGACCACCATTCAAAAACCCAATTTGGAGTAGGTTTGTCTAGAATTTCTGGATTTATTGTAAAAAACCAAGAGTGTTTATTCTTGGGGTTCTGATGATAAAAGGCTTTTGAAAATGCTTGAATATAATCCCAATAATTGAAGTAAATATATTTACCCTCTGCTATCCTTATAGCTTTATCTCAATTTGAATTTAGTCCCCATTCTCTTGGGAGCAATATCTTATTGATATGACATTTACTGAAATTTATGAAACTTCCAGGATTATTATTCTGAAAGTGATGAGTAATTGTTACTGATCAGTAATTGTCAACAAAATTTCTAGATTTGGCCTGATCTGACCATGTAGGCCCGGATATCCTCTTGATTCAAGGTATCTTGTTTTTACTGACCACCCATCATTATGAGCTATATGTATATCTTCATCCTCAATATACAGGACTTTTTCTGTAACAAGATTTTCAAAATATTCCTGTTCCTGAGAATTTTTAGTTACTACTATCTCTTTGTAAGATATTATCTTACTGGATGAAGTGGAAGCTATTTCTTCCTTTTTCGGAGGTGCAGGTATTTGCTGCATGTTTCTAGAATGATTATGATATATTATCCAGTCTCCTATTACAGGGACAATTGATTCTTGATGAGATAGCATATTGCTACTTTCATATCTTCGACCACGGCCATAGCCGCGTCCTCTTCCCCTATTAGGGGTTGTTGTCATTCTCTCTGTAAAAATTCTCGGGTTAAATAATCATCAAGGGAATTATTTTCTCCTTTTATATATTGAATATCAAATTCTAATGCAGAAAGCTGGGCTTGCTAGCCAGCAAAAATTTTTTTTGCAACAAGATTTTTAACATCCTTTTCAATAATTGATTTTGCCGAACTACAATCAATTCTTAGCAAATATTTTTGATTTGATAAATCATCTTGGAATTTGGAAACACATTTAATAATAGAAATCATTTATTTCTTAATAGTCGAATATTTCAACTAAGTGGGATTCCATTTTCCTGATGTAAATCTGACTAGAACTTCTCTTGAAATTTTGGGATTAATTTGTTTTAGGATACCTCCATATCCTATATTAGAAGCATCTGTTTCAACTATTTTGAAATATTTTGGATTGGCTAAAGATAAATAAGGTAAACATTTTACCTTCGCCTTAATTGTCCTAACAGCTTGAAAATGTTCCTCTGTCCATGGTTTTGAATTTTTCTTAAGTCAAGAATACAGTATAGCTGTATCTTTTGAGAAGTTTTCATAATAATTCGAAATATAATTCAAACTTTCCAAAAATCTTTGTAATTTTTTTATATTAGTTATGATATCAGGGAATTTAGAAGCAAATTCAATACTTCTATCTATGGGAATAATTTTTCCTTGATTAATTATATGTCCCAAAAATCTAACTTGAGTTTGAAACAATTTCATTTTGGAGACAGATATAACTAACCCATTATGTATTATTAAGTTTTTAAATATTTTTAAATGTTTCATATGTTGTCCAAGGGTTTTAGAAAATACTAAAAATCATCAATGTATACAATTATAAATTCTGTATAAGGATTAAATATATCGTTCATAATATTCTGAAATTCAGAAGGAGCATTTTTTTGTCCGAATGGTAAAACATTCCATTCAAAATGTTCGAAGGGGACTGTGAAGGCAGTCTTGTATCTATCAGGTTCATTAATTTGAATCTGCCATTCAAAACATCGTTTAATCTATCTGATAAGTCTTTTTTATTGGGGATTGGATACCTAATCCATTTTAACACTTTATTAAGTGGTTTGTAGTTGATTACTAACCTAGGAACACCTCGTTCCTTTTCAGCTGCATTATTTACATAGAAAGTTATACAGCTCCAAGGAGATTTAGATTTACGAATTAATTTTTTCTCTTGAAGATAATTTATCTCATTTTTACATAATTCTAAATACTCTCGATTCATTTGAGCTGGCCTAGCCTTTGTAGGTATTTGTTTTTCATCAAAATTATCTATATAAGTTAAAGAAACAAAATGTTTCTTTCTGTCCCAAAAGATATTAGGTAAGTCATTACATACCTCATTATTGAACTGTTGTTCAACTAATTTAATTTGATTTTGAATATTACCTTTTTTGAGTTGCTCATTAATATTTAAGATTCATATTTCTTCTTTAAGAAAACATAATTGTTTATCTTTGTTTAGAAGGATATTCCTAACTTCATTAAGCATACGGGTTTGAGGGTTTGTTATAAATTCAAATGTAATTTCTTTTCCATCTATTATGGTAGAGATTCCCTTTTGGTCAATATTATTAATTGACATAATAGTATGGAGGAACGGAGTTCCTAAATAATTTTGTGGGTAAGGCCTTTTACCATAATAAAAGATGTTGGCAAGCAAATATCTTGATTACAAATATAGACATTTGATAATTTATATTTAACCCTTAATTTATCACCTTCTACCTGGGTTAGAGATTGGTTTGTTTTTTGAGAAATATTTAGTAGGAATTATTCCTTCTTGCAAACAATTTAAGTCAGCACCACTGTCTATTAATGTTATTTCATTATTTAAGATAAAATCTCTATTAATTACTAGAGTTATTCTTACAAACCATTGTTATCAGTATTACTTGTGGAAGAACCATTTTTTATTTCTTTCAACTTTTCAGGAGATTTTATTTCTAACAAGGTTATTCTTGTTACAAATATTTTATTGCTTTGTTTATTCTGAGATATTTCAGATTTTAATAAATTTATTTCTCTTCTTAAATCAACAATTGAAACAAATGTTTCTTTGACATTAGATTGTTGAAATATGTGCAATATCTCACTTAATTGATAAGGTGCTTCTATTATTAAAGGAGATTCTTTATTTGAATTTTCTTTAGTTAAGACTTTAATCATTTTTCTTTTTAAATCGAGATCAATGATTGATTCTATTATTTTTAATGTCTTTTCTTGATCGGCATTTATGACATTTAATCCATTCATATCTACTATACATTTTCAATAATTGATTTCATTGCACTGACAATCCTTTTTGTCAGGGGATGATGATTCTGAAGAAGTTTTATAATTTAATCCTAAATCTTCTTTATTGGAGGATTCTTGTTCTGATTCAGAACTAATAAGCATCACTTTTTCTAACTGTAAACGTGATTGTTCATCTTCTATTTCATTAAGGGATTTTTTAGTCCAACATTGATTAGTATAATGACCAATGTTACCACATTTGTGTCAACTTATATCAAGCTTTTTTGCTTTTCTTTTTCCTTTAGTAGGCATAAATGTTTTTCCCTTTTGCCTGGATTTAGCCTTATAATAATGCCTCTTATAATTCTTTTTGTAAGGATTTACATAATATTTCGCCTTATTTTTATAAGATTTATTATTCTTATAAAAAATCTTTTGTTTTTTCTTGACTTTAGTTTGCTCTGGGGGCCTAAGAGGTTTTCCTAGGTCAAAAGCAAATTGTTCACATAATTCATCAAGTTGATGATTTTTTTATATTCTTTACTTTTTTTAATTGATTTTTTAGCTTAATGTCATTACACAAAGCTAATCCTTCATTTATACAACTACTAATTAGTTGTCCATATGTTAAATCGGAATAGTTAATATTTATTCCATCATTCTTTATTGTCGAACCTTTTCAGCAAAGAGATGATGTAGGCCATCTATAAATTTAGATTTTCGATGGGTTGAATTAGGGTTTGTTAATTGATACACTATAGATAAAAATGTATCTTTATACCATTTGAAATGGGTTAAAGAAGGACATCTAAGGTTTTGAAAAGTGTTTGCAACTTCTCTCCAATTGGAGTTGTGGTTCCTACAAAATGTTGTAGAATTGAAAGACACAGAGTATATACTGCACCTCCTTCTCTAGTAGTGGCTATAGTTGTATTACTGTTAGGGTTACTTGGTTCAATTTTTTATGGTTCAGAATTTTTGTTCTTTGAGTCTCAGTAAGTTAATGATCCCACCAACCTCTTAATTGTCCTACAAAACCAGTGGTTATAAAAGACATTATCGAACTATTGCTATTTTCATGCTGTTTACAGACATTAGAATACATGATAATTCTATGTATTACATCTATTATTTGTTTATTATTTAAGCCATCAATATTACATTCATAAATGGCTTTCCCTGAGTAGGAATTCTGGTATGGCTCAGGTTCTTCAAAAACAAGATCTTGAGAAGAAGGCCTCTTGTAATAATATTTTTCAAGAGGTTTTGAAGCATATATTGGATTTAAATCATTTTTATTAGTGTTTAGATTAGCAAACATATCTGTTAATTTATTAATATCACCTATTTGGTTTATTTTTCTGAGGAGTTTCATTTTCAGAATCAGAAGGCTCATATTGACTCGATGTCCCTTCTTGGGATAAAACTCTGAGATGCAAATCTTTTAGTTTTTGTTCTAGAATTTGAACAAAATCATTATTAGTCTTCATTTTAAATCATTTAATAGGGACTGGAGGTTGAATCATGGGAGCATTTGTTTGGGAAGATGAAGATGATTCTATTTGATTTGATTGAGTAATTTGCTTTTCAATAGTTTTTTTTAGAGATATTAAATCTTGTTCAAGAGATATAAATTGATCTCCTAAGCAAATTAAAAAAGTATTTGTATAATTTTGAGATTTAATTATAGCATTTAACTCTTTAATTGTTACTTGAGCAGTTTCAATTTTCTGCAGGTTTAAATAGGTAGTAGCTTCTGTACTGGCGTTTAAATAAATTGTTTGTTCAGGGGGAAAAGGTGAATTGACTGTTTCTCCTTTTGTTGTCTTCCAAGATTTTTGCAAGACTAATATTTCATTATAAATATTATTAATATAATGTTTTATAAACCAATTAACAAAATAAATGTAATCTTCTGTTTTTCCTAAATAATCATAGTATTTATCTTTGAATTCTTCAACTGAGTATTTATTAAAATACCATTGACGAAATTATTTATGTTTTTCTTTTTTAAATTCCTTATTAAGGATTTCTCTCATTTAGCTACCTGGTGATAAATCAATCATTTATATGAAAACTCATTTCTGACTGAGTAGGGGGATTGTCTACTCTGAATTTCAGATTTTTGATAAATTCCTTCCAGAATTTTATTCTGACTTATTCTTATTGTTTCTACCGATTCTAAGTCTTCTCTTATCTGAGAAGTTGAAGCTCTAGCTGACTCATTAGGAACTGTATAAAATTCACTCGATGTAGAATACCTAGCAGATATTGTTCTAGGTAAACTTATAGTTCTTTGATAATTGAATTTTATTTCTGCATCTCCTTCAGATGCTTGTATTATCTGATCTATGTCTTTATTTAATATTGGTTCAGGTTCTATTTCCTGAAGTTAATAAATTGGTTTGGACTACAGTAGTAGTTCACGGGAACGATATTTGTCTTACTTTCGGATTTAACATATATAAGACTTTGTAGTAAATTCTATAGCATATTGCTATTATTTCGCTTTCTGGTTTAAAATTATAATCATTAGTACGTATGAATTGTTAGTTCCATGACATAGACTAGTTTCTATTAATGCTGCTAAAGAGGGATTGGAGTCTTTACACCTACCATCTCTAACATATGTCATTATACTGGAGTTTAGCCCTAATAGAGTTAATGGTTTAAACGCAATTTGCACTAATTCGATATGGATAAATTTATAGTTTTTAAACGAAATTAAGTCTTTTTTACTCAATAACCTAATTGTTTGAGTAGTTTCGAATATTCTAATTGTTTGCTCTATTATTTTTATAGCAAACCTAGATTTCATATCAAAGAAACCAATATTATAAATATGGTTTGAGGGAACGGGGAAAGTATTACCCACTTATTCAATTTATCCAATTTTTTTGGATATTCTAATAATTTCGCATTCTTTATTAAATCATCTTGATGATCATTATCATCCATATTCATATATAAGCTCAGCTAAGTTTGTTGTCGTTTGCCGAATATCAGATTTAAATCTAAGTATGTCTATTAAATAATTTTATTATTTAAGATTTACCAGTATGTGGCTTTGTGACTTTTCAGACCACTAACTTAGTAGTTAGTATCGGCACGAGAAAGTATTACAACCTATATACTAGTAAAATTATTAAAGAAATGACATAAAAATACAATCTTTTTTGTCATATTTGCAAACGACTTACTCGTTTAACTATCAACCCGCAGGGATAGACGGAAAAATTTCATGAAATCAAAGATGTGGAATGTTTTTAGCAAAAAATTTATTTATCAACTTTTTCATCTGAAAAACAGTCTTTTTTACTTGTGGCTTAAAAGATGAATTTTTAAGAAAACACTAAAAACATTTTCATTTTTTACTTTTTTTTTTTTTAACATACTTAGTTTTTTTCTACTTATATGGCCACCCACAATAATTTAGCTACAATTTGCCCTTATTCATTAATTAAATGAAAGAATAGATATATACCTTGTCAGTTATATATATATATATATATATATACACATACATGTGACACTCATTTTAAATTAAATTTATATTAATTATTAATTATTGATATCAAAAGAGGGTATATATGCAAGAGAATGACTCGCACAAGGAGAAAAGTAAATTTTGATATCGACAAAATCTCAAATATTTTAAAATAAAAATTAACTTTTAAACTTTTAAAACATAATATACGTATCTGTAGTATAAATGCAACCGGCCCATGAACAGTTCTTTGAACAGTTCCACCGGCCGAAATTCCCATTTTGTCTTCACTATTTTGTCTCTTTCCCATTTTGTCCTTAAAAAAAATTAAATTAAATTAAAAAAATTAAAAAACAAAAAAAAAAACAAAAAATGTGGCCTTGGACACGAACTTAGGCTAGTGTATTTAGAAATGGAGGAAGTGTGCGATGTCTGGAGTTAGTAGTCTTTCTTTCTGTCTAAAATAAATGTTACTTTTGGGTTTTTCATATGTTTTAAAAACGACAGTTATTACTACTAGTTAACTAGTTAATGATAAAAGTGCAAATATTACAACTATTTATTATTTTTCTCATGCATTATTTCACACAACAAATTAATAAATTATTGAAACAAGTTTTAATTGGAGGGCAAAATAGAAATTTGAATATTTTAGATCACAAAAATAATAATTATTTTAAACTAAATATTTTATAAAAAAAAATGACAGTTATTTTGAACCTACTAACTAATATAGATAGAAGTAATTGCAAAAGCCAACTTCACTTGAAGTGAACGTCATGGAGGTATGGCCCATTCTAGTTCCACATTTATTATTTTGCCCTTTTAGATCCCCCCAATTAACCCATATATCTCCCCCTCCCCCTCTATATAACCACCCTTAATATTTTAACCATTTGATCACAAGCAAATATTCAGATAGATTGAAATATTGAGATTTTTTGTGTATTTGATCATATTACTTTGTTATGCTTTCATTTCACACACCTCTCTCGCCAAGGAAGATGACTGAAGAGTTTGATGATTCCTCAAAGAAGAGAAAATGGCCCGAGCCATCCCGAGAATGCCCAATTAATAAGCCTTCGAAAGCCCGAAACATGAAATCCATATTCGACACCGATCTTATTGATCAGACTCCTTTGCCTTTGGAGTGGCAACGATGTCTCGATATAAAGGTACAAATTTACATTCAAATTAATAAATAGTTGTATAATACGATCATTTGATCGTCGTTTGTATGATAATTTTCGATAAAAAGGACAAGCTAGTGCTACAAGTTGCTAATATTTTTTGTGATCTTATTGTTATGTAGTCTGGACAAATTTACTACAAGAATACAAGGACTAATAAGAGGACTTCAAAGGATCCAAGAATATTCCCACCAGAGCCTCCAAGCCCTAAGCACATGAGCCTAGACCTTGAGCTAAATCTACCATGTGGGCCATCATCATCGGTTGGTCCAAATGACCACCACCACCACCACCATGTGGCTGACAATTTCACCGGTGGTGGTCTCCGTCGGTCTCCGTCGTGGTTGGCATGTGATCAAGGGGAAGAACAACAAGAGATGGTGACTGCAGTTTGCAAGAAGTGTCATATGTTGGTGATGATGTTTAAGTCCACCCCTGCTTGTCCAAATTGTAAATTCATGCACCCACCTGATCAAAACCCTCCTGGGCTGTTTAATAATAGAGGGTTAAGCCTCTTGTGTTGAATCCTCTTTAGCTAGGGTTTCTAGAAATGGGCACTACTTTTAAAAAAAAAATATATATTTAGTTATTTATGATGGAAATATGCATGTTCATTAATTTTGTCAATATTAATATAATTTAGTTTTAAAAATCCACTTTTTCTTTTTTTCACAATTACAATATTGTAGAAATGACGCCAAAATAAGGGTCTAAGTCATTCATTGAGCCAAGGACTTAGCTACAAACAAATCTAATAATAAATCTTACTACATGTATAATAAGTAAATTTAAAATATTTATTTTAACATCAAACTTTACACCCCCGTTTTCTATATGAAAAATATATTTTTATATGTAAAAAAATATCATTAATATAAGGACTATTCTCTTTGGTCACTATCATAAATAAAAAATTGACTTTTTCCCTTAAATATAAGCAAAATTTTTAATTTTTATGCAAAACTCATTAAATGCAATTATATTGAATGCTATTTTACCAAAAATATTCCTAATTAATTAAGATTTACTCTTATAAAAAACGAGTTTTTTTCTAAATTTAAGAAAAAATCATTTTTACACTAGCACTTAATAATACATGTACTGACACTTTTTACACTGTCATTTTTTTATACTAACACTGTAACTTTTTTACCCTGAATTGACACTCTTTTATACTGTCACTTAATAATATACGCACTGACACTATTCACACTGTCATTTGTTTACACTAACACTGACACTTTTTTACACTGATAATTAATAACATATGCACAAACACTCTTTAAACTGGTCTGATACTCTTTACACTGACACTTTGTTATAATAACACTGACACTTTTTACACTAACACTGGCATTTAATAATACATGCACTGACACTCTTTACATTGATACTTTGTTACACTGACACTTTGTTACATTAACACTGACAATTTTTTATATTGTCACTTAATAATAAATGCAATGTCACTATTTACACTGTCACTTTGTTACTCTAACACTGGCACTAGTATTAGTGGTAGTAAAAGATTTTTAGGTAATTGTAGAGATAAGTATTTTAGAATATAACTTAGTTTTTTAAACAACAATATTATTTACTCCTAAAGAAAAAAAATCAAGGTTCTAAAAGCGCTAGGCGGATGCTAGGCGGCGGAGCCGGGCCTAGCGCCTAGGCGGGGACTAGTCGGGGACTAGTCGGGATTAGTCGGGATTAGTCAGGACCTAGGCGGGGCTTAGAACTAGGCGTTGGAGAGGGGCCTAGCGCCTAGGCGGGGCCTAGGCGTCCTTAGGCGGGGTCTTTTAGAAAACTGAAAAAAATATTAATCCATCCATTCCAAAATATTTGTAATTCTAAGATTTTATATATTAAGAAAAGCAATAAATAAATATCAAATGTACAAAATTATCGTTTAAATATTTTATGTATCTAGATAATTAAATATTTTTACAATGATAATTGTCTAATAATATATAAAGATAATTTAGGCAAAGTGTGTTAAAAAGTTTTATAAAAAAAAATTCAAAATTTCAAATATTTTGAGATAAAATATTTCTCTAAAAACTTCAATTATTTTGAGACGAAAGGAGTACAGGAAAGTAATATTCATGTCATGTCCCAAAATTTAAAGCCATTATTATCGTATTCAGTAACGAGCATTCCAAAAATCACCCCATCCAAGGCTGACTCGATATGTTATTCAACTTCCATAAGTTAAATATTATCAAATTTTACAAGATTTTATGCACGATGTACAACAATAATTCCATGCTCTTGTTGTTCTTTCCATTTGTCCACTATATAGGCTAACAGGTTTCCACAATAAAAAGTTAACGGTCGGCAGTTCTGGTATCGGGAAGGTCGCAGTATTAAAATTAAAAAATTGGTGAAAAACTTTATTGTTCTTATGGTTTTATTTAATTCGGAGCGGTAGCTTAATTTATATCATTTTGTGTATAATAAAATAAAAAATAAGTTTAACACTTCCTTCACGTGTGATCCAACCCTAAACTTTGGCTCCGTTTTAGTTTGTTTCACGAAAAACAACTCTCGGAAAATAATTTCTTGAAAAATATTTTTCGAAAAATGAAAATGCTTTTCGGAAAACATTTTCCGATGTTTGGTGAATCTTAAGAAAACATTTTTCGATGTTTGGTAGTTTCATTAAAGTAACTTTCTAAAGGTAAAATTAATACAAACAAAGGAAAATGAGGAAAATGTTTTTTGAAATACATCTTCCTTTTAGATAGAGGTAAAGAAGTCATTTTCCTTAGAAATCAAGCTTATTTTTCATTGACCCGAAAAATGTTTTTCGTTGACTTCATTTTCCAGTGTTTACCAAACACCGAAAAATGGAGAAAACATTTTTTGAAAAATGGAAAAAATATTTTCCAGTGTTTACCAAACAAACGGAGCCTTTGTGTTCCGATATCATATCAAATAACTAATTTATCAAAAATTTTAAGGTGAAAGAAAGGGTATATATCAAACCTTATTAAAATTACAAATCAGACTCAAAACATATCAAGCTCCTAACACGATAAAAATCTCATCCCAGAATTAGGGATTATATTGACCAATTTTTAATTGACAAAAAGTCGTACATTGACAACTTCTCAGCTCCCAACTAACGGATTAAATTGTTCACACAAAATAATTAATTATTGCATTTGACTTATTTATTAGTGTTTTCATTATTTGCGTATTGTTTGTATAATAGTAAAATTATACTAAAATATTTTGCTTATTTAAAAATGCAACATTTATTTAAAGATATACTCCCTCCGTCCCACCTTAGTGTAGACTAAGGTGGTGGACACAATAACTAAGGAATATTATTAAGATAATGAAAATGTGTGGTAGAAAATGAAGAGAGAGAATGAGTGGAGTGAATAGTAGGTTGGTTGAATAAATTGTATGGTGGAAAATGAAGAGAGAGAATGAGTGGGTGTGGTAGGGAAAATAAAAAATAATAAAAAATTTTCTAATTTTGACAGTCTACACTAAGATGGGACGGATGAAAAAGGAAAAAAGTCTACACTAAGGGGGGACGGAGGGAGTATCTCTTAAAGTCTGAGGTACCGTTCCACCTTAAAACCAATTGATGTCAAGGGGAGTGACTCAGGATCTTTATATTATGTCATAGGCAGGGTTTGTCAATTCTCAATGTGGGATAATATCTCTAACACGCATGCTTACAGTTCCCAATGTGGGATTATATACAATTCTCAATGTGGGATAATATCTCTAACACGCATGCTTACAACCTGCACGTATAAGGATCTGCTCTGATACTATCTTAAAGTCTGAGATTTCACCTTAAAACCAATTTGTGTCAAGGGGAGTGACTTAGAATCTTTATATGTCATAGGCAAGGTTTATCAATTCCCAATGTGAAGTAATATCTCTAACAATATAAAAAATAAAAGTAGGACATCTATAGTATAAATGGCAACAAAGGTGAACAGTACAATAAATAGTTCCAAATGAGTTTTTCCCATTTTGCCCTCACTAAGTTGTTCCTTTCTCATTTTGTCCTTTAAAAAAAAAAAACAAATCAAACACGTGTCCTCAAACACGGGCTTTTACTAATTTATTATAAAAGGAGCGTAAGAAAGAGGGAGTATAATAAATGCAACCGCAAAATTGACCAAAAGCTTGAATAACTTGTCCTACCTTCCCATGATGGTGTAAAGTACAATTCATGCACGACATTAAACAATGTTTTCAAAATTACACAACTACATTTTCAAAGCGAAAACGCAATAATTCATTACTAGTACAAAAGAAATTCAATGAAATTGAGGAGATCATATATGTTATTTTTTAACTGTGGCATTGGTCTGAACCATCTGTGTATAAGGTATTCAATTACTGTGTGTGTTACATAACAATTAAGCTAAAACAATTAATTCTTACCCACTATTCCCTCCGTCCCACATGAAATGATACAAATTTTCATTTTTGGTGTCTCATTTAAAAAAATACACTCACAAAATGAAATATTTTAATAATTCTTTATTTGTGTGACTCGATTGTCATACTCACGATAAATATTCACTCACTATTCCCTAACCCCACATTCTCTCTCCTGGCCTTGTGGCATGCTAACAGGCCTCCCTGTCGGGAGGTCATAGGTTCGTTCCCCCTGGGGGATCTTTGTGGATTTATTTATACCATGAGTTTCAGGAGTCTTTGGAGTCCCCCGGGGCACAACCGAGCAGTAAAGGAAGCAGCGTTGCTGGGCTTGCAACTCAGCGTGGGAAGTTCGAATCTTGGCAAGAGCAGCTGGAGCAGCCAATTAATTGGTGATGTAAGAGTGATGTAAATGCCTTGTAGGAGGGCTCCCTTGGGGCCAGGAGTATAAGGGGTGCTGTCACCCTGACTATTTCGGGCATATCCCGCGATTTTCCTCCCTTAGCACTCTGAGGGGCCGGAGCCTGGGGGTCCAGGATTAGTCCGGCGTAAGTTGGAAACCTGGGTATCAAAAAAAAAAAAAAAACATTTACTCCACTCTCTCCTTAATTCCCGTGCAACATCAATTTTGTACATTTTCGAGTGGGATGGAGGAAATAATTTACAGCACTTGATGGTGACATCATGATGGGGTTATATTAAATTTTTAACAGGTTTTTTTCTATTAATGAATGATTTAATTTATTACATAATTTGAGAGGCACGTAGACCTCTAACTTTATATACTGAAAGAAATATCGAATGTCGATTGAGTTATTTTTATATGTTCATTTATCTTTCAAATAGTGTATATCTTGCATCATCTTAATTAATTTGCTAGTACAAAATATGTTTAGGTTTGAGAGGTAAAAGGACAAAAAATGGGAGAAATGAGTAAGAAAAGGAAGATGAATATTACATTTACTCGCTTCCTTGAAATAGCAAAGGCATTAAGTGTGTGTTGTTCCATTCCAACATTTTAGGCTCCTAGCATGTGAAATGAAATGTAGTTCCCCTCCCATGTTTCATGCCAGTTACACAATTATAGTATCTTCTCGGGAAATAATAAAGTTACAAAAGAAAAGAAAAGAAGGTTATAAAATTTGATTTACGAAATGAAGTGTCAAGATTTTATTGATGCTTTTAACAACAGTGTTGTAGCAGGTTCACAATCGATGCAAACAATAAAATATCATCCTCTACTTTTGTATCTATCATTTTATAAATTTCTTTTGTGCCCCTATCTTCTTTTAATCATATTTTATCCATTATTATTACCTTGTTCACATATCAATATTTTAAGTACTTTTCAAAAAAAAAAAAAAAAAACATAAAAAGAAAAACCACTTCAATGTCTAATTGGATAAACTCTTTTTCTCAAAATAATAAGTGCTTGAAAACTCGGTCTACTGTAGTCTGGTGGTAGGCACTCCTCACTTGAGATCAAAGGTCCCGAGTTCGAGTTATCAATGGGGAGAATATGGGAACATATGTTGATCCTCTTTAGATCTTTAGATTAGGGAAAAAAAATGTTTGAGGATGAATTTCGGCTGACAACTAGAAGACTTCAACTTGCAGTATCAACTTGTATCAGACACTGAGACAACCCGGACTCTAATTTGACTATCTCTTTGCAGGTATATTAACTCCTACTTTTCAGGGATTACGAACGGTGATAAAGATTTAAATATACATCGTGAAGACTCAGTCAAGAAAACGTGGGATAATGGGATTGAAGCTCAACAAACTATCCGAAAATGTGGGAGCAACAAAAATTATCTTCTTCAATCACTTTTAGTATAAATAGAGCACACATCATTGTAACTACACACACGCACAATCTAAGTTACTGAGTTCTTTTCTTTACATTCTCCCTCTCATTGTAACTTCATCATTTCTATAAAATTCCACCTTTGAGGTTTTATGCCTACGAACTAGTTGCTCAAGGGCTTTCCTCGTTAAATATCTTGTTCATTTAATTTCGAGTTGATTTGCAATTATATTCCATTTAACCCAATCTTAGTCAGCTTGTCAAGTTCTAAAATTTGACCAAAACAATTTGGCGCCGTCCGTGGGAAATTTGGTCTTTTAATTGCTTTAGGAAACTCGAAAATGTCTACTGGAATGTCTGTGGGTTCGTCTTCCGTTGGCTTGAGATCCACTGTGGAGACCACCCCAATTGTGACAAGTTTGCAAGCATCAACCCAAAGTGTAGGTGGAGTATCACGTCCTATTCAAGTTCATGACGGGACAACCGCCGCGCGTCACAGAAATCCCACTTGATATTGCTTCCAACCCGACCGCTATGTTGCGCGAAGTGAGGAACCAAGTCGCCGCCAAGATGTTACTTCAACTATGCTTTGATGAACCGATTGCTAGGATGCGGCGGAGATGATCTCTACAAAGTGGGGGTTCGAGTGCACTACCAACAAGTATCCCAAGCATTTTTCAATCCGTCGCTCCAAACGGCCCACCAGTTCATATACCCCTTATCAACCTAGGAGACTCGGCTTTGGGAATGAAGTCGCCGGATCATCTGGATATGGGAACCTGCCCGACAACCAACTTGTTTACTGAAAGCACCATTGTCCATCCTGGAACCGTCACTCCAACCACCACGACATTTGCGGTTCCAACTTCGACTACGACAGGGAGCTGTTAATCCCCGCCTTTGATTTCAATTATAATAATAATTATCGGTTGCTCATAACCATGATGCAGCGAGCCTATCAAGTGTGCGGATTCAAGAGCTAAAGGATATGATCATGAGTGTCCCCTGGAATGACACTACCTTACAACCGTGCCTCACCAACTTGCTACAATGAGTCTCGCTTCACTCCTCCATAGCCATGTGGTCATCCCGAAGAAGTTCACTCCTCCACACATGAAGCAATATGACGGAACCACCGATCCAGCAGAGCATGTTGCATTATACCAAGAGAAGATGGATGTTGTCCATATTCCGCCTCAATATAGAGAGGCTTGTTTTTGCAGTGGGTTTCGGATCAACTCTTACCGGAGCAGCTTTGAGATGGCCGATCAACCACCCATCGGGTTCTATTGGATCCTATGCACAACTTATTAATCTGCTCACTAATCGCCAGGCAACAGGTATTTGAAAAGCTAACTAGTGATCTTTACAGGTGGTCCAAGAACCCGATGAGCTCCGAAAGATTATCTCAAACGGGTTCATAGAGAAGCGGTGAACATCTCCAACCTGGATACCGTAACAAAGAATCGAAGCATTCGTGATGGGACTTAAGAAAGACTCTCCATACTACGACGACTTGGTAATGACGCCTTGCAAAAGGTCGACGAAATCGGGACTAGAGCATCCAAGTTCATCAGCCGGAAGAAGACAAGTTGCTACAGACAAGAAGAAGACTGATTATCCCAAATGGGCAAACCGCACCCCTTTCATTAAGCGGCAAGATGGAGACATCCCATGCTAGATCCAATAGGGGCAAACCCTACTCTAAACCCGACTCTTCCAAAGTTCTTAGTGTAGAAGATAATGATGAGGATGATGAGTCTTTGTATCCAAGAATTGATGACTATTGTTTTTCTGATATTGCCAGTAGATCGATTAACGCTATGGACACTGGGTGAAAAGGCAAGGTGGCCCAAAAGGTCCGATAAACCTTCAATCTGAAAGACAAGTCTAAGTGGTGCGCCTATCATGAGGATTTCGGTCACACTACGGAAAACTGTATTGCACTCCGTAAAGAAATCATCATTTGTTGTCTAAAGGACTACTCAAAGAATTACTTGGTAGAGGACGTGGACGCACCGACGGTTGTGCCTGACAACCAGGAAAAGCAAGTTCGTGCTAGCAACCAGAGAAGCAACCGAAAGTCCTCCTCAACATCCACCACCTACCGCAGTGGTCAACATGATCACGGCGGTTCGGATATTTGTGGTACAACCTATTCGGCCGCGGGCGCCATGCCGCAGCGCTAAGGAGGACAGTCGTATTTGCTGCAAGGTCCGTCAACAAAGATAAAGGCCTCTGGAGATTTCCTTTGATGAAGGTGATAGGGTCAACATCCAGATCCCCATCATGACGCACCGGTTCAGAGCCTTCGTGGCAAACCTGTTTGGTTAGGCGCATCCCGATTGACAATGGTAGCTCGGTCAATATCGTCACTACCGACGGCTTAAAGGGAATGGGATTCCACTTGAAAACGTAACTAAAAGTTCTTCTCGTCTTAGTTGGGTTCTGGAGAGACGAAGCACACCTTTGGGAGATTACTTTCCCAGTTTATGTTGAAAGGATTAATTCTATGGAGAGGTTCTGCGTGATTGAATGCCGCCGTCCTACAACATCATACCGGGAAGGCCCCGGATTCACAACGTTAAAGCCGTCCCATCAACCTACCACCAATGTCTCAAGTTGCCAACACCTCGGGGAGCTTGTCAAGGTGTCGTGATCAAAGAATCGCCAAAGGAATGTTACAAGGTGTCCATGAAGGCAGCAAGTTGTCCTGCACAAGCATAGCAATTACAACGAAAGGCTCGGGATGTTCTTGAAGCCGCAGAGTTTGACGTCGAGAGAGGTGCCTCGATCCCACTAATCCCGTTGTCAAAGTCCTAGTTGGTGTAGGAATTCCCCGAAGTCGAGGATGAAATCATAGAGTTTCTCAAGAATAGGACAAAGCCGCTTTGCTTGGAAGCATGAGGATATGATCGGGATAAGTAAAGATGTAATAACCCACAAGTTGAACGTCGACCCCAACGCCAAACTCCGTCCATCGTAAACGAAGAAAGTTTGCTCATGAGCGCAACAAGATCATCAAAGAAGAAGTAGAGAGGCTTTTGAAGTCAAAAATGATTAGGGAGGTTGACTACCCTAGGTGGTTAGCCAATGTAGTAGTTGTGGAGAAACGCAATGGCAAGTGGCGAGTCCGTGTGGATTTTACCGACTTGAACAAAGCCTCGCCCGAAGGACCCATTTCCTTGCCTCACATTGACTCTTTGGTAGATGCAACAAATGGGCATGAAATATTGACTTTTATGGACGCTTCATCGTTTTCAACAAATTCAGCATGGAGCCTTCCGATCAAGAAGATACAGCGTTTATTACTCCCGAGGGTATTTATTGCTTCATAGTCATGCCCTTTCGATTAAGGAATGCAGGGCAACCTACCAAAGATTGGTAAATTTGATGTTCAAAGATCAGATCGGAGAAACAATGGAGGTATATATTGATGATATGGTGGTCAAGTCTAAATGCATGGCCGATCATGTTCGTAATCTCAAGTGAAGCCTTTGACATCTTGGAAGCTTTTAACATGAAGCTCAACCCATCAAAGTGCAACTTTGGAGTTAGAGCCGGGAAATTCCTTGGTTATATGGTCACAAAGAGAGGTATTGAAGCAAGCCCTGAGCAACATCAAGGCCATTATCAACTTGAACTCACCGAAGACTATTAAAGATGCAGAGGCCGACCGGCAAAGTGGCAAACTTTAACAAGATTCATTTCTAAATCATCTCGATGTGCAAGTTGTTCTACGATGTGTCAAGAAAAACAAGTTGTTCCAATGACGTAGGAGCATGAAGCGGCTTTCAACCAAACCTTAAGGAATACTTGTCTACACCACCTCTACTTTCCAAACCGTAAGTCGGGGGAAGCGTTGCCAGACTTGTACTTGCAAGATCAAAAATGCAAAGTGAGCACGGCCTTGGTAAGAGAACAAGTCGGTGAGCAACATCCAAGATACTATGTAAGTAAATCTCTTTTAGATGCAGTAAACCAGTACTCCCATCTTGAGAAACTTGTCCTTGCTTTAATAACTCGCCTATTAAGTTACGTCATTATTTTGAAGTTCATCCTATTATTGTGAAGACTAACTATCCCATCGTGAGTGTAATGAGAAAGCCCGAAATGTCTGGGAGAATGGCAAAGTGGTCCGCATAACTAAGCACGCATACAATATTCAAGATGAAGCAAGGATCGCAATCAAGTCAGCAGGTTTCTAAAGCAGACTTTGTAGCCGACTTTAGTCCCAAACCTCTTACCGTAAGTAGAACTTGAAGTCCAAAGAATCAAGAACCCGATCTCACAAGATTCTCGGACACTCTACACCGATGGGTCATCAAATTCCGTGGGGACTGGGTCAGAATAGTTCTAAAGTCCCCTCAAGGTGATCTCGATTCCTCAGCCGCAACTGTGAATTCAAGGCGACAAACAACGAGGCCGAATATGAGGCCCTCATCTGGTTTGACTACACGCTTTAAATTTAAATGTTAAACGTCTCAATGTTTTTAGCGATTCCTTATTATTAGTTAACCATTTTAATGGATCTTATATAGCTAAGCATGACAGATGACAAAGTATTTGCAAGCCTTGTTAAATCCTTAGCAAGACAAATAAGGCTTCACTTTCCAAAGAAATTCCTAGAGATGACAACGTTGAAGCCGATGCATTAGCCAACCTCGGGATCAAGTTGCAAAAGCATGTTCAATAACGCCATACCCATAACCCATATCTTACATCCAAATGATAGATCAACCTCGAAGTGTCCCAAGTAGACCAAAGAACAAGATGCAAAGAACAGATTCCATGGACAATATGACATCTTGGACATCACCCATAATGAAATTTCAGATGGAACTAAGGCCTCAAGATGTCAAAATGCAAAAGCATTCAGATTAAGGTCTCCAGATTTATACTAATTGATAATGTGTTATTTCGTAAGTCTTTACAGACTATATATGAGGTGCCTAGAACCCCAAAGAAGCCGAACAGTGTTGCAAAGAACTACATGATGGTATATGCGGCAATCATTCGGGGCAAATCACTTTCATCCAAGGCACTCAGACAGGTATTATTGGCCAACTATGAGACAAGACGCAGCCTAAATATGTACTTTAAATGTGACGCATGCCAAAGACATAGCAACATCCTCGCACCAACCCGCGAACCACTCCATCCCATCTTATCACCTTGGCCCTTCATCCAATGGGGCATGGATATCGTTGGCAAGTTACCCAGAGCTCTGGGGTAAAGTATTCATGTTGGCCATGACAGACTATTTCTCTAAATGGATTGAAGCCGAGGCATTCGTTCAAGTTAGAGATAAAGAAGTCATTTCTTTCTTCAAGAGGAACATCATCGCAGATTTGGAGTTCCTTCGTGAGATTATTTGCGACAATGGATCTCGCTCATCGCAGAGAAAAACACAAGACTTCGTGCAAGATGGGGGATCGTTGATTACTTCCACTCCCGTGCATCCTCAAGCTAATGGACAAGCCGGATCCAAAGAACAAGTCGATAATCAACAACTTGAAGAAACGCCTTGACCGAAAGAAAGGACGACGGGGTTCAAGAGCTACCACTTGTGCTATAAAGCAAGCATAGAACCACCCCTAACACATGCTCCCCACCCCTAACACATGTTTGTTTTGCAAGGAATAAAATGAGCTACAAAGTTGACAAGATCGACGTAGGCATATGCTTAACTTTCTACAAGTTAGTAGAACTAATGATCGTCAACTTGCGGACACAACGAAAGGACAACTTGATTGAGTTTCAAGTAAGTATTACACAATTAATGTTATACGATATTTACTTATTCCATGATTAGTAAAGCTTGTCTCCGTAAGGTTTACACCTTCCTAAGGTTTAAAGATTTCACATCTTTCTAAAGTATCAAGGTTCAAACACCTTCGCCCGTGCGCACGTTTTCACATTTGACCAAGTTGCGGGTTGGCCACCGTACTTTGTACATATTGATTACCTTCCCGTACTTGTCCAAATGATGGACTTTAGTCATTTGCAAATTGGTTGTAACATCTCGCATGTTACCTTGAACAAAGTTTAAAAGGCATAGATATCATTGCCTAACTAAACCATAGTTTTTACAACTAAATACCCAAAAAGGATCAACCATTAAATCCCTACCCGAGTTAGGTCATCCAAAGTTCAAACCATGCCAACAATAGGCATGGCAAGAACAACGCGGACACATGTTCTAAAACATCCAACACATATTACATCCTTAAAACAAAAACAAATTGTTTTCTACCGCTAACATCCTCAGATTAAGAAGTACGTTAAAAAGCTTCATTGTTTCCATCCTCTTGGTTATCACCTACCGCTCAACATTTGTGCCATCTTGAAGCTTAGAATTGACTTCTCCAGCCTCTTCATCTATGATCCCTTTCGTGGTAGCCTTCGTCTTCCAGGTTCCATTCAAGGTGTTTGCCAGCCTGATACTCCTCAATCATTTGAATCCTGGCCTCAAAAACAACCTTGCCGGCCTCCCTAGTCAAACGTTCCTCCAAGACTTTCATGGCAACCTGATGGGCTTGATTCAAGTCTGCAGTCTTCTTCATCCATTCCCTGATTTCCATGTCCTTCTTATCAATCTCAACCTGCATAGAAGAGACCTTGGATTCCATTTCCCTCTGTACAACTTTGACCTTCTTTTCGCCATCAACTTTTGACATCTCAGCTTTACCCTTCCAGAGCTTCACTTCGCTTGACAACATGCTCACAGCACCGTAAGCCTGTCAAGTTGAAATTTATCACTATCTACCAGATATATCTAGAGAAAAGGTACAAAAATAAGAAGATACTCATACCTTCTGTGCTAAAACCTCCTCAATTGGTTCCCCAGCATCTACATCAACGATTTCACTTTTCCTCTTCTTAAAAGACACTATGTCACCCAACATCAACTTAGGCTTGGTGCCTTCATCCTTAGGAATATTGGGCTTAGCAACTTCTTTCTTTGGCTTCTTGAAGCGGGCAATCAAACTGCTAACTCCACCCACGCTGGGTTGAGAAGTTGTGTCTGCATATTGGGCCTAAGAACAGCAAGGTATAAAGATAACCCCGGAGCAACAAGCAGTGTACTTACCACCGACATCACAGCTTGCAATTTGTAAAGCTTTACCGGAACTCTTTTCTTCTTCCTCTACTTCTTCAACCTCTTCCTCACCGCTCGGAGTAGCAGGACGCAAAAACTTCCGTTTTCTTGGAGACGGGCGACGGACTGCAAGCAACCACGCTCAATGTGTCGGCACGCTTAGGAAACAATTCATCCAACTTCAAAGTCATGGAAATCAAGATGTTAGAATATTTGAAACAACACGAATTCTCGTAGAAGTAGAAAAGTAAAATCCTCACCTTCATCCAAAGTGTAAAGAGTTTATCTTTTCCATGTGCTCTAGTGTAGACTTCTTCACATAGAAGAATCTATTCTTCCACTTTCTATCCCTATCGATAGAGTCGGTCACCAAACCTGTTTGATCTTGATTTAACCCTAAAACCAAATCTCTTGTTTCCATGAGATCTCAAGTCATAGCAGGCTGTTCCTCCAAATCAACCCTCATGTTCATCTCGGCGCTCAATCTTCCTAGAGTAACCAAATTCCTCCACCCTACCGCATCAATCGAGCAAAGGCCAAACCAGTTTTTTCGAAAAATCGCAGTATGAAAGGGGGAAAAGGAAATGTTAGGCCAATCAAAAAAGGGTACTCAAGAAAGCATACCCATTCCTCTGAAGCGCAGTCGGAAGTCATTAAAGCATTAGGTTCGAGAAATTCGGCATTTGGGAAGAACTTCTTCAAGTCTTCAACATCGGCGGTAAGTTCACATCTTTCTTCATCAGGATGGTCGATCATGTTTTGGCAAACGAAACCTTGAGGGAATTCATCCATGGTAGCGGCAAGAAGGATTTCTTAAGAGTAAAAAGGGGTCTAAAGCTTGGAAAGGTCTTTAGCTTTGTGGGGTTTGAGAAATCTGAAGAGGCCCTCTTATTTATTGTGATGGCGACGGTTGTAGAGTTATAGGGGGTTATAAGTACCTATCCACTAAAAGTAACCGCCACTTCCACGTTCCTAATCCTTGGTGGGCACCAAATGTTAATTTTTGACTCAACTACTTTCAAATTCAAAAATTAAGGGGCAATTGTTTGAGGATGAATTTCGGCTGACAACTAGAAGACTTCAACTTGCAGTATCAACTTGTATCAGACACTGAGACAACCTGGACTCTAATTTGACTATCTCTTTGCAGGTATATTAACTCCTACTTTTCAGGGATTACGAACGGTGATAAAGATTTAAATATACATCGTGAAGACTCAGTCAAGAAAACGTGGGATAATGGGATTGAAGCTCAACAAACCATCCGAAAATGTGGGAGCAACAAAAATTATCTTCTTCAATCACTTTTAGTATAAATAGAGCACACATCATTGTAACTACACACACGCACAATCTAAGTTACTGAGTACTTTTCTTTACATTCTCCCTCTCATTGTAACTTCATCATTTCTATAAAATTCCACCTTTGAGGTTTTATGCCGGCGAACGGGTTGTTCAAGGGCTTTCCTCGTTAAATATCTTGTTCATTTAATTTCGAGTTGATTTGCAATTATATTCCATTTAACCCAATCTTAGTCAGCTTGTCAAGTTCTAAAATTTGACCAAAACAAAAAATATGGTCACGATTAACTTGTAAGTGGCCATAGAAGTCTGGCTTCATTAATTAATTGTTGTTAAAATCGTGTGGGAGTTGAATAAAGACACGAGATGCATCTAAACGAAAAAAAAATAATGTCTAAACTACGTACTATTTATGTAAATTATCAAGATTGAAATAAACGAGTATGATGGAGTGTGACCCAGACAATTTAAATGGCCCAATCTGAAGAACAGTCATTGGGAGGTGGGCCTACTTTCGGCCCATATTCATTTGGACCTTTTCGAAAGGCCCATGTACATTGGGAATCCGGAGATTGCCTATTCGAATGAATAACAGAAAAACGTGACATTTTTTTCCCTCCATTTTCCAGAGCTACAAAACCCAACCCAGACGCAATCATCATCCCTCATTTTGTGTGTTTTGTGTGTGAGAGAGAGAGAGAGAGAATGGAGGGAAGTGAAGATGGAATCAAAAGCGAAGCTCAAAATCAAATGTCGATTCGTTCTGCCAAAGCAGCAATTCTGCTTTCATCCTTGAATCGCCAGCTTCGTTCACTAACCAACAACCAGCGTGATCATCAGGTAATCTCTCTCTCTCTCTCTCTCTCTCTCTCACACACACACACACACACACAGATTTCTGAATTTTGATTTTTGATTTCAATGTAGATTTGTTCGAAACGGAGTGACGGAAATGAGGTGGTGAAATTGAAGAGAGAAATGGAGGATTTGAAGATTGAACTGGTTAGAGAGAAATCGAAGAGTAAGAAGATTGATCGTGGTAACATCTGCATGAAATTTCTGCTCCTTCAGATCTCGTGTTTCATACTTACCTTGGTTTTCTGCTTCGTGTTCTTCGCGCGCGCGCGTATACATCTCCGTGACTCTTGAATGAATCCATCCAATCTGTTCATCCGTGGTTCATATGCTAGCTACTTCACTACTTTGCCGTTTTCGCTTTAACTGATCGGGTTAGTTGCAGTAAAATTTGTTTTCAATTTCGTTCGTCCAATTATGGAGACCTAATTTCGCTGTTCATGAACTGTTTGTGAAATCATAAATTCTGATGACTTAGCAATCGGAAACTTTTTACAATCTGTTAATCAAATTCAATCGATCCATGAATCGTGAATCATCAGCATGTAAATGGTTTTTATTTTTTTTTTAGTCACATTAATTCAACCTTGTTCGTGGTCACTTTTCAGTGTTCCTTGCCATTTGAAAAAATTGAAATGCTCTCTATTTGAGGGACTTTTCAAATGTATTTGAATGGTGAAATAATTAAGTGTCTTCATTTATGCCTTTATGTTACTAAAAATGAATAAGTTTAATCTTTTTTTAACGAATGTTTCTCTAAATCAATTTTGAACATTCATATTTATAGTTAAATCAATTGGATTTTAATTTTTAACTGTTATCTATAGGAACTCTTAAAATTCATGTGAATTATTATATTTTTATATATTTATCGTTAAAGTTCAATTGAATTGATTATGAAATTAATGTATCCCTTTTTACGGAAAGAGTATTTTTTTAATGGAGAAATGATATGAGTTTATTTGGAGTGGATGAAAGTATGGTGTTGAATAGACCGGAGTGGAAGGCAAAAATCCATGTGGGAGGCTGATTTATTTATTTATTTATTTATTTATTTATTTATTATTTTTTTTATTATTATTATTATTATTTTTTATTATTTATTTATTTTTTTTCCAACAACCTTTTCTCACGATAACATATGAGGATTCATGTTAGTCGACTCCAAATTATTTTGGGACTAAAGCTTTGTTATTGTTGTTGTTGTAGTAAATTGTCAAAAAAAAAAAATATGCAATCATTTTGAGATTTTGGGAGTATATGTTTGTGATTTTAGTGAAGATAATCATGATACGAATATGCAAGTACCTACACAACATGCAAACATTGACCAATTTATTGAAGGATTTTGAATGTTACAATAAATATGACCATGCTTTGAAATAATATGTCCATTAGATTGCTCTCCCAGACTGGCTAACGCACAGGATTTGATTGCTTTTAAATAAATTGCGCCTCCCTTAGTCATAGGGATTATGTACTCCCTCGTTCCCGGAGATACCCGAAAAATTTGTCTCGATTTTCACTTTCATGGTTAATTTAATTAAATTTTGACCATGATTTTATAAAGACCTAATTATTTCCTTGCAAATCTAAAAATTATTATTGATTCACTATTAGAAATATTATCAATCACAAGTTTTAGAATTGTATACAATTAATTGGATTTTCATAACATTCTGGTCAAAGTTCGATTGAGTTGACCATAAAAATTAAAATTAGATAAACTTTTCGGGACCGAGGAAGTGAGTATATAGTTCATCCGTCCAGAATGATGTTTTCATGCAATAATGTACAAATAAGCAAAACATTTCATAAAATATTTGACAAGTCAACTACGAAAATACTATGAGATGAGATGGGGGAGCATTTATCTAATAAATAAACATTACTGTTATCCATAGCCAGGGTCGGTCCTGTGAAATATGAGGTCCTAGGCAAGTTATTTTTTTGGGGCCCCTAAATTTCTCCATGAGCAACAGTGCGATGTCATCCTCGAGTCTTTACTTCTCTCTTCGTTTTTCCTTCTCATGTTGTTTTTAGACCGTTGAAATGTAGACTAACAACGAGGCTTGAAGAATTTTATTAATGAAAATACTGAGTTTTGGACTTGGGCAGAAGAATTTTTTGAGTTTTGGACTTGGACAGTTAGATTTGTTATAAAGATTGAGTTGAGATAATTGCAAAAAAAAAAATGACATATGCAATAGTTATAAGGGATTTATAGAAATATTTTGCTACAATTTTAGTGATAAATGCCAATAATTTAATGAAATATGTTAATAATGTTGAACTAATTATTGTAAATAATTCATTAAGCTTTATTTAATAAAAAAAACAGATTTGGTGATTAAGCTTAGAAGTATTGAATGGAAGCTTAACAAATAAAGAGGATAGGGAAGAGAAAAGAAAAATTGTCCGAGAGAATAGGAAAAGAGAAGAGGAGGGGAAAAAATTGTCTAGGAAGGAAGTCTCGAACTTGAGTCAATCAGCAAAACATTCAACGAAAAAATTTGTAGTTGCCATCCTTTAACCCACTTTCCCACAAGAACAACAACAACTTTTGTTATAAGATCAGTATTTTTATGTATATATATAAAAGAAGTACAAATTTGAGGCCCCAAATTCGACTAAAATTTTGGAGGCCCTAGGCAACGGCCTCACTCGTCTTACGGTAGGGCCGGCCCTGAGAGGGAGGATGGGGGGGGGGGTAAGGTGGCAGGGGGTTGTGAGTGGAGTGGGGGAGGAATTGTTAAAAATAAATTTAAAATGATTAATTTTTTTTTACTTAACGGGGATGGGGTTGGGTGGGGTGCTAAACAAACACCAAAAAATGAGAAAAATATTTTTCGGAAAACATTTTTTTCCAAACAAACGGAGTCTAAAAGTTAATTGGGGTATAACTCTGTAAGACATGGTCAACGTGTCCCTTTTAACTTTCATTCCAATCCAATAAATAAGCAGGGGTTTTGTTTTTTCTCATATTCCACACCTAGCAATTTCTTAGTAATTTCCATAAAAGACTTGTGTTCGTATCAACTCCAAACGAGCCCTACATATTTATTAGTTTGCTTTTAGATTTCTCTGTCTATTCGTTCTGCTCCGTCTCAAATTGAATGTTTTTTTAGATTTTTTTTTTCAAAATATAGGTTTTTAAAAATTTATATACCAAAATAACATCCTAAAAAATTTATATACCAAAGTAACTCTTTTTATTGTATTCCAGAAGTGGTAATTCCGGAATAAAATAATCCGGAACTATCATTTCCGGAGTTCAAAAAAAATTTTTTTTTTTTTAAATCCGGAACTGTCATTTCCGAAATTAATCTTTTTTTTTTTTTGTAAAACTGAATACTGATTGCTATTATTTTATTTTTTAAAACAAATAATTATTTTTTAAATCCGGAACTGCCATTTCCGGAATTAATTTTTTTTTTTTTTTTACAAAAATGAATTAACAAAATAAATGAACCATTTTCCTTGTAAGTGAATGCACATATTTAGTTAATATTCATCATTTCCAAGTCTTGCTAGTACTACTGGGAACTGGGAAGCCATTATATTTGTTCAACCGAGGAATTGAGTTTTGAAATCCATTCATAATTAATTTAAGCATTTACCCATAAATTTTGAACGTTTCTTTTCAATGACTTTTACTTTGAGATTTAATGCATTAAAAAAAATTGAATTTTTTTTTGTCTCACCTTAATTAAATTTGCTCAATTTTATTACGATAGTTATGAAAATTTTCAAAAAAAAAAATCTGAAATATAAATTGCCAGGGAACGTGGCAAAAATGCTAAGAACAATCCCTTGCATGTCCAACACGTAGGACATGCGTGGCTTACTGGCAAAAATCTATGATTTTGACTCATTTGCCCTTCTTATTGCTTCCGAGTAGTTGGTGGCTTTGTAAGTGAATAATTGTTTAGTGTTAAATTTTAGCTACATACTCCCTCCATTTCATTACAAATCACACATTTTTCTTTTTAAACATTCCACTATAAATCACACACTTTTTAAAATGACAAATAATTTTTAATATTCCCTCCACTCATTTTCTCTCCATTATTTTAATACTCACAACACCATTATAATTTACTATTTCCTCCACTCATTCTCTCTCCTATTTTACTTTTACACTCACAATATTTATATTATTATTTTTTTCCTTAATCTACGCGTGAACAGTAAGTGAGTGAATTGTAATGGGACGGAGGAAGTACTTTTTAAATTTATTGAGTTACTTGTAGGAATATTTATTGCAATATTAAAAAATTATGTAGCCCAATTTTATTCATTTCAAAAATGTCTATTACTTTCATCCAAAAATGAATAATTAAAAAAAAATGCTACTTCTTTTGCTCAAAAAATTAATATTACTTCCTTCGCCTCAATGAATATTTTAGAAAAAAATACTACTTCATTCGTCTCAAAAATAAATGTTAATACCTTTGTCCAAAATAAATATTTTTCTTTGAGACCAAATTAAATGTTTTTCTTGAGACTAAGACACTAATTAACATTCATTTCTTGAGACTAAGACATTAACATTTATTATATTTTGAGACGAATGCATTAACATTTATTATTGAGAATTCATTTTTTGAGACTAAGACATTAACATTTATTATATTTTGAGACAAATGCATTAACATTTATTATTGAGACGAATGAAGAGGTATTATTTTCTAAAACAATCACTGGGATGAATTTTGGACAAAAGAAATATTATTATTATTTTAGTTATTCATTTTGGGACAAAATAATATTAATTTTTTAAAAGAAGTAGAAATTTTTTCAAAATAATTATTTTGAGACGGAAAAAATAATACTTTCTCTTAATTTCCTTTATCAAGACATAATTTTCTTAATCAAAATGATTGTTTAACAATTTAATTAAGGTGAGACAAAAAAAAGTACTTTTTTTTTTAGTACAAGTAGTGATTTTATATTTCAGATTTTTTTTTTTTTTGAAAATTTTCATAACTATCGTAATAAAATTGAGCAAATTTAATTAAGGTGAGACAAAAAAAAAATTCAATTTTTTTAATGCATTAAATCTCAAAGTAAAAGTCATTGAAAAGAAACGTTTAAAATTTATGGGTAAATGCTTAAATTAATTATGAATGGATTTCAAAACTCAATTCCTCGGTTGAACAAATATAATGGCTTCCCAGTCCCCAGTACTAGCAAGACTTGGAAATGATGAATATTAACTAAATATGTGCATTCACTTACAAGGAAAATGGTTCATTTATTTTGTTAATTCGTTTTTGTAAAAAAAAAAAAAATTAATTCCAGAAATGGCAGTTCCGGATTAAAAAAAAAATAATAAAAAAATTTTGAAATCCGGAAATGGTAGTTCCGGATTACCTTATTCCGGAATTACCACTTCCGGAATACAATAAAAAGTGTTACTTTGGTAAATAAATTTTTTAGGATGTTATTTTGGTATATAAGTTTTTAAAAACCTATATTTTGAAAAAAAAATAGTTTTTTTAAAATTGAATGTCTTTTTATTAAGTCTCAAAATAATGAATGACTTTTTAAAATTTCTTCTTCAAATAACTTTGTCCCTAAATATGATTTTCTTTTTCATTTTTTTTTTCAAAGTTTATTATATATTTTAGCTAAACTAAATGTTTGAATGTGAAAACCAAAAATATTACATGATTTTTTTTCTATTAAAATTAACCTTATTAGAATCAGAATGACCCTTAAATTCCAATGGACATTCATTCTGAAACGGAGGGAGTACATTTTTTATTCTATACTTTGTGTATCTGAAACTCCAAGAGAAATCTAAAACAGCTATCAACAAACTTTGAGCGAAACTGTTTCGCTCAAACGAAAATGTGTGCGAACCCAAAACGGATTAAAAGTTTATTTTTTAATTTTGATTTACCCCGAACGACGTCGTTTATGCAATATATCAAAAAAGTTCATAATTTTTTCTCTCAACAGAGTGCATCCTTGGACCACCTTCTAATATGAATCTGAAATAAAAGGAGAATATTTATGTTCATCTTATTTCTCAACAGGTACACCTGGTGATCGGAGTCTGACCGTAAAGCAGATAGTAATGTTTACCTTCACGGGACTTAAAACCAAGCAAGTCACTTTCATGACCAAACAATACCACATATACATGACATCTGACGGGTAATATCTATAGTATAAATAAGAACTATAGTATAAATAAGAATTGTCCACCTCACCATGTGAACAGTACAATGAATAGTGTCAAATGCCAAATTTCTCATTTTAATCTGAAATGAAAATCAACTAGGACCATTTTTTCTGAACTTTTATTTTAACATTTTTTCTTAATCCCCGTGTTCAAAACAAAATTGCTATTCCCTACCACTTACTATATGACTCGTAGAATGAGATGAAGAGCAGAAAAATCAGATTACAACACAATCATCTTCATCATTATCAGCCTCATCATCCCAGTCCACTTCAAAAGAGCTGATG
This sequence comes from Adenophora triphylla var. japonica, assembly GCA_022495995.1. Lineage (NCBI taxonomy): Eukaryota > Viridiplantae > Streptophyta > Magnoliopsida > Asterales > Campanulaceae > Adenophora > Adenophora triphylla. Next base: position 224,421 of record JAFEMH010003069.1, read on the forward strand.
ACATTATAAAAGATCAGCAAACAAGAAAAACAAAAAGATATAACTTGTTCAGAGAGTATCTTGTTTTTTTTAACTATAAAAAATACTCCCTCCGTCCCTAAATGTTTGTCCCATTTCCTCTTTTCCTTTGTCCCAAAAAGCTAGTCTCATTTCCAAAATTAAAGCTTCAAAATCACTAAATTTTCAAAACTTGTAACATTTAGGGACGGAGTATTACATAACGGCGGTGTATATTATCAATAATTTTCAAAGCGTTCGTAAAAATAACCAAAATTAAAGCTTCAAAATCACTAAATTAAAATGTTTGAAAAGTCAAATGGGACAAACATTTAGAGACGGAGGGAGTAATTTCTAGTAATTTCCATAAAGCACTTTCGGTGCCTTGTTATATGTTAGTAATTTCCATAAAGCACTTTCGGTGCCTTGTCATATGTTAGTAATTTCCATAAAGTAACTGATAGCCATCAAGTCCTTGCTAGTCAATTTCTAGTCAAGCTGTGTAATGGTCACCTTACTTCTCGACAGAACATGAAAATTTCCAGTCCACTTCCTATTAACTACAGACCAAATTTCACGTTTATTTGACTACAGAATACATTTCACACCACCACAGATAGGTTGGATATATATATATATTTTGGACTCTGCATTGAATTTGTCATATATCAAACAAAAAATAGAAGTTATAATCCCAGCCAGAGAGAATTTCAAGAAAATGTTGAGAATATTGATGCACTCCCTTTTCTTTTTCATCATCACCTTAATCTGCACTCATAACCTCTATACAGTAACCCCATTTGCTGCATTGGGCACGAACGAAACCGATCACCTCGCTCTGCTGGCTATCAAGTCAAAGATTTACAAAGACCCTGAAGGTGCTTTGAGGTCGTGGAACGATTCTCTCCATTTCTGCCAATGGGAAGGTGTAATATGTGGTCGGCGCCATAGGAGAGTCACTGCTTTGGATCTTTCCTCCAGAGGTTTAGCTGGTTCTCTATCTCCGTTTGTAGGAAACTTGAGCTTCCTCAGGGTGATATGGCTTCACAATAACACATTTGAAGGCGTTATTCCTACTGAAATAGGCCATTTATTCAGATTGGAGCAACTAATCTTGCTTAATAATTCCTTTGAAGGAAATGTTCCGGCTAGTCTGTCAAACTGCACCAACCTTAAATGGCTTTTCATCGGTCGCAATAAGCTTGTTGGGACAATCCTACAAGAAGTTAGTTCTCTGTTGAAGCTTGTGAATCTTGATATTCACGAAAATGATTTCACCGGAGAAATACCTCCTTCTATAGGTAATCTCACTTTTCTAGAATCTATTTCTGCAGCTGGCAATCATTTTGGAGGAAGCATTCCACATGCTTTTGGTCAGTTAAAGAAGCTACAATTTATGGGAATGGGAGGTAATCAACTCCATGGTACAATCCCTCCATCCTTTTACAATCTTTCTTTGCTCTCTATTATCGGTATAGAAGATAACCAACTTGTTGGAAGTCTTGCAAAAAACATAGGTTTGCAGCTACCTAACCTTCAAAAATTTGGAATATGGGGCAACAAGTTAACGGGACTCCTTCCAGTCTCAATTTCCAATTGTTCAAAATTGGAACAAATCGATGTAAGTGATAACCATTTCCATGGAAAAATAGCAATTGATTTTGGAATGATGCCAAAGCTCAGCAGTGTAGGCCTGTTTGATAATCTTCTTAGAGGCGGGGCACCAGATGAATTCAATTTTATTGCCTCTTTGGCGAACTGTAGCAATTTGCAAGTTTTACAGTTTAATGGAAACCAATTAAGAGGGCAGCTACCAAGTTGTGTGGGCAATCTCTCAACTCAACTTTCTTCTCTATTACTTTATGACAATTCAATATATGGATCCATCCCTACATCAATGATGAATCTAGTCGGTCTAGAGGAATTAGGACTGTTTGATAATCAATTCACAGGCACAATTCCTAGTAACATTGGCAATCTCCATAAACTACAAAGATTGTCCCTAAGTGGAAACAGTTTGATTGGTAATATTCCTGAATCTGTTGGGAACCTATCACTCTTGAATATACTCTCCTTAAACAACAATAGATTACAGGGTACAATACCTACAACTTTTGGAAATTGCCGAAATTTGATTCTATTAAACATTTCATCAAATAACCTTACTGGAAGCATACCAAGAGAACTTCTCGGACTTTCATCTCTCTCAATAACACTAGATCTTTCTAGTAATTACTTGTCTGGATCACTGGCACTAGAAATCGGAAAGCTTCATAATTTAGGGGAGTTGGATTTATCTGAGAACGAGTTGTCCGGTGAAGTCCCTAGCAGCATAGGTGGCTGCACTAGCCTGGAGAATCTATTCCTGGAGGGGAACTTCTTTCAAGGTTTGATACTCCCATCATTTGGTTCTTTAGCCGGTCTTCAGTACCTTGATATTTCCCGTAACAACTTCTCTGGACAAATTCCAAGATTCTTGGAGAAATTCCAGTTGAAGAATCTTAATTTGTCATTCAACAACTTTGAGGGCGAACTACCAATGAATGGAGTTTTCACAAATGCTACTGCCATCTCTGTTGAAGGGAACAATAGGCTCTGTGGCGGCTTGCCTGAACTTCATCTTCCTAAATGCATCAAAGAGAGAAAGAATGGTAAAAAGATACCACTTGCACTAATAATAGTGATTCCAATAATCTGCTTGCTTGTTGGTCTGACTTTAGTATTGAGTTGGTTATTCATATGGCATAAAAGGAGAAGCAATAGACAATCATCAGGCCTGGCATTGAGACAACAATTCACCAAATATTCTTATGAAATGCTCCTCAACGCAACAAACAGGTTCTCTTCAGAAAATTTGATCGGTATTGGAGGTTTTAGCCGTGTCTACAAAGGGCTCCTTGAAGAGGATGGAGCAACCGTTGCAGTCAAGGTACTAAACCTTGACCTCCGAGGAGCTTCAAAGAGTTTCATGGCAGAGTGTGAAGCATGGAGAAATATTCGACATCGTAACCTTGTAAAGATCATAAGTGTGTGCTCCTCACTTGACTTTCAAGGTAATGATTTTAAAGCTCTAGTTTACGAGTTCATGTCAAATGGGAGTCTGGAGAGTTTATTACATCCAAGTCTAGGGACACGGAACACAGAGAATGAGCTGCAGGGACTAAGCCTTCTTCAAAGATTAAACATTGCCACAGATGTCGCTTATGCCATCGATTACCTTCATCACCGGTGCGAAATTCCTATCATACATTGTGATCTAAAGCCTGGCAACATTTTACTCGATGGAGACATGGTCGCTCATGTTGGGGATTTTGGGCTCGCAAGGTTTTCCTTGCGTAAGTATCAAATATCAACCAAAGCAGTTCCATTGGTTTAAGAGGAACTATTGGTTATGCTCCTCCAGGTAACCACTCTACCTAAGTAGTTTTCGTTATGCCTTTGACAACAACTCTATTGTTCTCAATGTTTCCCTTCTAACTTCATTACATATTTTGTCATCACCATGATATGCAGAGTATGGTCTTGGAAGTGAGATGACAGCAGAAGGAGACGTCTACAGTTTTGGTATAATTTTGTTGGAGATGATGACTGGAAAGAGACCCACAGACAACATGTTCCAGAATGGTCTTAAACTTCATGACTATGCTAGAACCGCATTGCCAGATTGCATCATGGACATTGTAGATCCCATACTTGTCAAGGAAGAAGAAAATGAAACACAGAATCCAAGATATACAAAACAAAGGGTGGAGTGCATGGTTTCAGTTATCAAGATTGGAGTTGCGTGCTCCGTGGAGTCAGCAAAAGACAGAATGAATATCTCAGTGGTTGTTGATGAGCTGCAGCGTATTACCAACACCATTTCAAAGCATGAAATGTTAGCGAGGTAAGGAGCCATTTCTCAAATTTTTAGCCTAATTTAATTATTTCACCTGGGCAATTATAACCCGTAGCACTTTATGTAGGTACAATTTTATTTGTTGTGTCAGAGTCATCTTTAATAATCATCAGAATATATAACTAGGCTGTCATATTTAATATTTCTTATTGTATTTATGAGTCAGTGATTATGTTTTCAGGTGAGGTAGAAAAGAACATGGAAGCTCTTTTGTGGCAATCATGACAATATATTATGTGGTGGGAATAGCAAAAGGGACATATGTTGTTGCTTTTACATGTTTGGCCAATCGCTTATATTTGGTACCTTGGAATAATTTATTTGTCTCGACTTCTTAATAATCTATGTATAAAACTCTCAAGGGCGGAAAACATGGACACCTCTGTCACCCGCCCGTGTTTATTTTGCTCAAGTTTTATTTGTGCTTGAAAATATGAAATATTATTGTTGGTTATTATATTCTGACCCTCTATTTTCCCAACTAAATTATGAACAGTTATATCATGTTGGCTATTCGATTGTCATTTGGCCCCTTGCGTGCGGCTAAAACGAGGGCTTATGTTGCTGTATGTGTATTCTTTGCAAAAATCAAAGCCATAAAATCATTATGAACTAAATTTCTCTGGAGATCCAAGTTTATTGTGTGGATTTAATTGGGAAGAGCATAGGGGAAGATAAATTTAAGTGAAAAATAAACTTTATCGACCAAGTGTATTCTGGTAGCTAGTTTTGTTTTCTTCTTGGTTCCATAGGCACCTCTTCTCTTGATGCGCTTGTTACGATAGGCCAATTAAAGTCTCTTCAATTGTCAGTATTATTCTTTTAGGAAACAAGAACACACAATTCCGGGGCTATGAAATTGAATCAAGAGAGATGCGAGTTGGCGGATTCTTTTTTCATTCTTTTGTGGCATTTTAATGGAAGGTCTATTTGACTCTCATGATCCCCTCATTAGAAGTGTATGATGACTTGTATAAAAATTTATTATTGTGTCGTAACCATAAAGGGGAACTCCAAATCCAATCATCAAAAACACTACTAGAAACTGACCCTTTACCGACGGATATTTCCGTCGATAATTGTCAATTTTCGTCGGTAAAGTCTCATTATCAACGGACTAAATCCGTCGGATTCCGTCGGTAAAAACTGGTTGGTAATATCGGCGTACCGATTCCGACGGTAATTCCGGCGGTTTGTCCGTCGATAAACCCAAAAAATCGGCCGAAAAAGGTCTGTTGGAAAGGAATCACGCCGGCCGTTCGCCGGAGTTATGCCGGAGAATTACCGATGGATATGTTCGTCGGCAATCGCAAGAGTTACCGGCAGATTGGGGTCCGTCGGTAATCACAACGGGGGGTGGGGTTGGGTGGGGGGTAGGGTGGTAGTGGGAGGTGAGTGGAGTGGGGGACGAATTGTTAAAAATAAATTTAAAATGATTAATTTTTTTTTTTACTCGACGGGGAGGGGTGAGGGTGGGGGTGGGGGGGGGGAAGATATAAACACGAGAAAAGGAGGCAAATCTCAGCTGGGGTATATACTTCATGACTGTCCTAACCACCTGCATTGTGCTGTAATAAAATAAAAAGCAGAAAAATTTAGAAACCTACGAACTCTGACATAAAAAAAAGAACCCATAAATACAGGGGGGGTGGGTGGGTGGGTGGGGGGGGGGTTGGCAGGGGGTGGTGATGGGGATGGGGTAGGGGTAGGGGTAGGGGTAGGGATAGTTGATGTGGGGTGGGTAACGTGGGTGTGTGTGTGTGTACTAGAGGGTGTTACCATTTTCCGAAAAATGTTTTACTTAGGAAAAATCCGTAAATCAATTTACTTATAAAAGTGAGGAAAATATTTTCCGGAAAACATTTTCCCCATTTTCCGGTGCTAAACAAACACCGGAAAATGGGGAAAATGTTTTCCGGAAAACATTTTCCCCCAAACAAACGGAGCCTAAGTTTCACTTTTACACTTAAGCACCTCAACATATTTTAAATATTTGTAGTTAAATTTTCCAATATTATTAATTCACTATACAACTCCTAATATTTTCAATTAGACATTAAATAATTATATTTAATTTATTAACATATTTAAAATGCCACATAAGTTATTAAAATATTAAACTAACACAAAATTCTCACAAACATAATATGAAGCATAAAATGAGATGCAACGCACGCCACATACACGTGCTCAACATGTGATCGAACTAGTGCCTAGGTTTAGGGTCGTGACAGTGTTTGGTATAAAAGAGGATAGACTCTGATGAGAAGGAAAAAATTACAAACATGTATAAACAATTTAATGATACAGTAAATTACTCGAGGAATAAACATGTTACCTGAAAACGTTTAACAGGTACGAAGAGGGACTTGGGAAACTTACGGTCCCCTTTCCAGGTGTCCCACACTTGCTGTAATTAAGTAATTAAGTATCCGCTCCTGTGTCTGCAAAGTTTTACAAGGAGTAAAAACGTAAGAGATTCAATATGTACTCAAAAGCTGAATTATGTTTATTTAGTATCTTAAAGTTTTGCAAAGTTTAACTATATGTATGATCATTGTTAAGATTGGTGTAATTTTGGAATCCTTTTCAACTTGTATAACAGCAAGAAATTATGATAATTATATTTGTATATGGTAATATTAATCCCATGGTCTAGATTTCTAGCTATGTCCCAGCTCTAGAATATGCGAAGGTGTAGCTGATTCTCTATATCTCCATCTGCAGAAAATATTAGCTTCCTCAGGGTGTTAATACTTCTAAACATGCAGTAGATGGTAGTCAGGAAAGCTTGTTCCATCTAAATAAAGAGACAGAGACAGAGAACAGAGAATACATGTGTGAAATTCCGATTATAAAGTGATCTTAAGCTGAATAACATTTTACTAGATGGATATATGGTTGCCCATGATGGGGATTCCGGGCTTGCCAGATTTCTCCTTCCGAAAGTTTTAAGTTTCAAGTTTCATGCAAATATATGTTGTACTAAAGAGTGCAACCGTCTTGACAATTAATGTAATCAATTATGTTATAAGAAAATTACCTCTAACCTCCTAATCCTTGGGTAAAACTGAATCTACGTTACGTCCTAGTCTTACAAAACATTTTATCTAACCATATAGTCTCTCACCTTTTTAAATGAGATAATTATACCCCTCCCCACCCTCACAAGCACAGAACACACACACACACACACAGGACCGGTCTTGTGAATAATGGGGCCTAAGGCAAACTGTTTAGTTGAGTCTCTTAAGTGGCATTTCAAATCTTTATTGGAGATGTATATTTCCGACTTTAACTTAGATTTTTGTATTCTTAAACAGTTGGACCTTATATTGAATCGTAGACTAACAATTAGATTTAGAAATTTTATTAATAAAAATATTTAGTTTTGAACTTGGACAAAATTTTATTGAAATATACAATGATTCTAAAAAATATTGCAATGATGTTGAAGTGGTGATTGAAAATAAATAAATAAACTGTAAGAAGAAAATCAAACTTGGAAAAATGGGAGGTTTTAGAAAAAGAAAAAGAAAAAGAAAAAGAAAAAGAAAAAGGTGGAATTGCTGGGCGTGTGTCTCGGACTCAGGTGATAGGTTTTTAAATCAGACTACTTTTCCAGTGGGACACTTCATTTTAGCGAGATCTATTATTATATACTGTATACATTAAGAGTAAAATTTGGGGGGCCTAAAATAGGCTAAAAATTTGGGGGCCCAAGGCGGTCGCCTTAGTCGCCTAACCTATTGGGCCGGGCATGTCCATAGCAAAAGAAGTGAACTGAGCACCTCAAATGTAACTCCCAGTCCATTAGAGGCGCTCAGTTTATATTTACTTGGAACCTGAGCACCTCAAATGGATATTTCCAAGAATCTGTTGATTTTTTTTTTTAAAAAAAGGTCCATTTTCAATAAAATTGTCCCATAAGTTTTTTTAGAAAAAGAAAATTCATTTTGGAACAAAAAATTTTCTTGACAATGGACATTTATTTAGGAACGTAGTTGGTACAACATTTTCCTCTCCATGGGAACTTGATAAACACAGTTCTTCCAATTCCAGATCCGACCGCTTGAAATTGAGCTGTCAAACATAGTTCGAGAGCCATTTAGCAGATCATCTCCTAATATAAGTTCCATTTTCATTAAAATGAACCGGTATTCATGAACATTGATATTCTATTTCGGAGCAACAATATTGACTTGGAAACGCTTCAGAGAATCAAAAATGTTGTTACGACTCTTACAACTTGTACCTGAATGTACATTGTTAAGTGGAACCTTCTCAACCGAAAGCAACACTAGAGTACGTACTCTTTGTTATTAAAGTCTTCCCAGAAACTAACAACTGAATTCTCTACAGCAGTGATATCGAGGTAACATGTACAGCAGTGATATCGAGGTAACATGTACAGCAGTGATATCGAAAAGTTTGATATGACTCCAAATTTCCAAAATGTACTTAGTGCAAGCAATGCTCTTGCCAGATTGGTACAGAAAAGTAGGCCAGACTACCACAAAATCATTTTGTACCTGCAAAATAATACTACAATGACAATGTGAAACTCAAACCTATAAGAACATACAGTATTTAAAATGCAATGGAATATTTTTTTTTAATCCCAATTTTAGGTCAATATACAGCAACATTCTATTTCACATACACAAATTTTCAATGCAACTACTGAATCCACTTATTATGATGACTTTTGGTTGTTTTTCTTATTTCATAGGCTTGGCTTATGAAATTATAGAGCATAATGCAATTGGGAAACAAGATATGCCATTTGAGCTATTTGCACCACCAAAGAAGCTTTTCATGCTACACAGACAGGTTGCATTGGGCACGGCATGATTCAGATTCAATCTAAGAGCAGATGACACTTTGCGGTTTTCACTACAAATTGGCATATATATATATATATATATATATATATATATATATATATATATATATATATATATATATATATTGAATATGAGAAGCAAGATTATAAAATATTTCTTCAGCTTGTTTGAGTATCTTTATTAATGAACTTCATATTTAAGCATACTTTAATTTCAAAAGGTGAAAGGAGAAAGAATACAGTAAAGCAAGTAGGGAGTTTAATACCTTTCACTTATACTCCCTCCGTCTCATAAAGATGTTCCCATTTGCCAATTTTGTTGTACCAAAAAGATAGTCTCATTTCCAATTTTTATTAGGTTAAAATCATTGAACTTCCAAATTGCCAACCAAAGAAGAAGAGAGAGAGAAAGAGGAGAGATGAGAGCCAACCAAGGAAGAAGAGGGAGTAATTGAGTAATAATTAAACATCATTAAGGTCAGTAATGAAATAAAATGTTTGAATAGTCAAATGGAACGGAGGGAGTAAATGCTAAAAGTATGCACAATTGAAAGAAAAACACAGCATCAGCCACCATACTGGAATAAGGCAATTGAGAAATCAATCAATAAAGTGCGGAGATTGCCACAAAGATCATTGGTTTGACATGAGATGGATACAGTATAATAGAGATCTTTTCGACATCTAAAAAATAGGAGATTAGCATGAAGTACAATTACCTTTAGTCAAATGCATAAGGGTCATCCGCATATGGATTCAGTGATCCTTCTGAGAACAAATCACCTATGTTGGAAGACTTTGGAGGAGCATGTCCACCAACGTTGGAACGCTTTAGAGGAGCACCTCCACTGATTCCCTGCAAACACTTTACACAATGAACTCCCTAACAAGCTAAAGGAAATGCTATGGCAAGGCAACTGAACGTATACAACAAGATTGACCCAGGAAATTATTACTCTCATACCAATAGTTGATATGACTAGGTAGCATGGTTTTTATATTATTTTTGTAATTAATAGTTTACAATATTTCGATAACTGATTGAGCTGGCTACACTTTTTAGGTTTTAAATCTTTCATAATGAGATCACTTTGTGTACGCGAACGCGATGGTTCCTTAGTAGTCACGAACAACAAAACAAAGCAAATACAAAACAACAATTTCTCAATGAAGGTTAACTTTCAGTACAGCATTAAGTGGCCGTATTGTGGCTTTCCGTTTGAATGGACATAACACATAATGAGACCTTTTACAAGAAGAAGTCAAAGGAAGAATGAAGAACTTGAAGAGCCAGTATGAGAAGCAAGATCATACGGAGTAAATATTTCTTCAGCTTTTACTTACCTTGATAACACTTGTAGGGGTCTTGGATTTAGGGGTCCTGGCTTTAGGTGTTCGCCTATGCTTCTGTTTTCTAGGATCCTTATGTACCACAACAGCCAAGAAGTCAAGAGATACAGAAAATAATATCTAAACAATATGCTAAGAAATGCCTACATTTTAGCACCATATGTGTGGATCTAACAACTGTTAAAACTCCTTGCTTTCAAATGAGATATAAATACCTCAAACATGACTGTACTTTTTGTCTTTCTGCGTTTTGTAACAGTCCTACCATTCGTTGTTTCAACTTCATATTCCTGATGAGTTACCTGCCAATTTAATGTAGCGGGTAGGTAAGATAAGGACCAGACTTGTTTGAATAACCATGAGATGAGATGAGATGAGATGAATGGATTGAATTTTTGAGCAAGAGCAACCATGAAAATGAGACTGCAAGTTATATTGTCTGTCTGTCTGTCTGTCATTCCTACCCCAGAAGAAGTGCACCCAAACCCCACCCCACCCCCTTCAAAAAAAAATAGCAAGAAGAAAAAAAAAAGAACAAGAATGCAGTTTATCTTCCAGTTAAAGTTAAAATCTCTGCCACTTGAACACCATCTTAAGAAAACATATAATGGCCATGCTTTGTGCTTGCACCCACACAAATAACTCCAGACATATAATTCCTCACCTTCTTACTGTGTTTTGGAATACTCATTGTACTTCCCGTATTCACTTTCTCTACTTTCTTCAACAAGTTTGACACCGGCGTGTGTGTTTCTTTCAGATAAGGTGAATCCTAACGGCAATCAAAAGACAAAACGGTTTAGCAATTATGTACAATGTAAACAAAACGAAAATAGTCGTGTCATTTCATATATTACCTGCTCTTGATCTTCTACTCTCACCGGACTATGCTGACTTCTTCTGACGTTATCAGAACTTCTCTTCTTCATTGACGAAGTCGAGTAATTCTGCGGCATAAATGATATTATAAAGCAAGTCTTTTTGAAGAGATGGATATTTAAGGCAGTTTCCAGGACGATTCGACAGGGTCATAATTCAGATACAATGTGAATTAGAATTTTTAACTCTTAACTACTCTTAACTCCCAAGAAGATGATTTGAGAGTGGAGCAAATATCTTGTATTTCTAGTTACCTCTCATATAACCTTCAATTTGTACTCCCTTCGGTCGAAAATATTTTTTGCTTGACCAATTTGGTCCAAAATAATTGTCGCTTGGGTTAAAAGCATTAAAATTCCATTTTACCCTTACAATATAACTTGTTGCATGCGGTTAAATGTTATATTAAGTGAAATATTGCAGGTGGGAGACAATAAATAAGGGTAAAATTGGCATTTCTTAAGTTTTAGAATAATTGTTTTTCTTAAAATTGGTGAAAATCCCAAAAGCGACAACTATTTTGGACCTTAGGGAGGGAGTAATATAATAAATCCTAAATTTGTGATTGTATGGTGTAAGCTGTATGTAAGAAAATTAATGCAAAGAACTCAAGCTAAGAACTTTAGAGAAATATTAGTTGGTAACTAAACATAGATACACATGATGTGGATTGCAGCCTCTTAGTGCATCAAAGTTCATTTCTATAAAAAATACTCCCTCCATCCCGGCCGAAATGTCCCAAAACCAATTATGCACGGGAATTAAGGAATGAATATATATAATGTAAAAAGTGTATAGTGAAATAAATGTTGTGAGTATGAAAAGTGATGTAGGAAAGAGAAAGTGGGGTAGGGAATAGTTAGTGGATATTTATTGTGAGTATGACAAGTGGGTCCCACAAATAAAAAAGTAATAAAAAACTTTCCTTTTTTGGGTTGGGACATTTTAAATGGGACACCCAAAAAGGAAAGTTGGGACATTTCGGCCGGGACGGAGGTAGTATATAACTGTAGGGAAAAAATAGCTCAATCGAAACTAAACTTAAAATTAAATAGTTCTTATCTTAAAGAAATCACTTTTCAGAACAATGATCTAGCATCTTACAGAATGTTTGACAGAAAAGAAGTGATTCAATCTCCATCTCCAGTAAACCAGTTCTTATCATAAAGAAACTACCTTTTATATTTGGGTTACATCTTGGAGAATATTTGACAGAAAGAAGAGGTTCAATCTCGAACTCAGTAAACCAAACATGCTAACTATATCAAATAATCAAGCTATAATTATACAAAAATAATGCACAACACAGTGTTCTTTTACCATGGAGGCATAGCGTGGATGAATCAGGTAAGTGTCAAATAACGAGGGTGGAAGAGGATGGATGAGTCTGGTAAGTGTCAAATTTCTGATGTGGAAATAGTAGTGAAAAGGAAGCCATTGATTAACAAAGGCATTGAAATAAATAACTGAACCAAGTACAGTTTTCACAAACTTCTATCAACAAGAAGTGAATGTGAATTACTGTGTTACGAATGCAGAGCACAGTAAACCATTTAACCTGTGTCCTTAACAACCACTAAAAGAATGTTCAGAGAGTTCCAGGATCGTCTTTTATGCTAAACATGCATACAGAAAAAAGATCTGGATCATATAAAAGGCATACCTTTCTTGAGGTCACTTCTTGCTCTTGTTCTGGATTATCACCCATTACTTTCCATTGCAACTGCAGTAAAGCCCTCTGTCTCTCTTCCTGTTATATACACAATTTACTCAGAATAAAGGCAAGGCATAGATCATAATAAGTTAAAGGTATTACATACTTTAGACTTCTGGATATTTAACTCCTCCTCAAGTTGCCTATACTCATCCTCATGCTGACACCTCAAATCACTTAACTGAGCTTCATATTCATTCTTGAGTGCCATCATTTTCTAGAAATCATGAACATCATCACCACTTTGAGCAACATACAGTATGTCAAAAGAGATTCAACACAAAGTTAAAATGGTACAAACCTCTCTCAGTTCATTTTCAGCTTGAAGTCGGATACGTCTTAGTTCATCACTGTGGCTGGATATAAGATTCACTTCCTTCTTATCATGCTCCTGCTGAATTCGAATTATCTACAAAATGAGCAAGGTATCAGTCAAACCAGCATCAGTCAGAACTCAACATGGACGTTAATTTTAATGTACTCAATCAGCAGTTTCACAATAGAAACGAGGCAACATTAGCCTCCAGGTTGAGCAACTGTTCCGGATAGATATATTGTAGTGCAATCAAAGGATGATTATGAATTCAACATCTTAGCATCCATCCAACACGATTAACTGATAGTATTACACCTTAAGTTAATTAACTATGGTTTCAGAAAAGAAAATCTCTGACTGCTTAGTTTTGGGATTTAGACCAAGGAAAAAGTTTCAGAATGTGATTAAGATTTTACTGGAAAGGAAAAAAGTTGCATTGCTGTCAATAAATAAGCAAATGTAAGGTTGTGAAAGTTAAAAAGATACTTAGAAAGTGCAGAATAGCTAGATAGAGAAGATCATTCTCGGAGATACGATCATGATCCCCCAAATATATAAACCATTACTTTAACATATGTTAGTTCAATCTAACGCTGCGTTGCTTCAGTCACATACCATAGAAGCATGCTCTCCCTGTATCCGCTCCATGTACTGCTTTGATTCCTCTTTACAGTCTGCAAGCTTTTGCTCACATTTTCTTTCCATTTCTGCAACAACTTTTTCCGCCTGGGGGTTCAAAGAGGTCAGGTACAAGTTTCAAATATCCTTAAGCTATCAAATTTAAAAAAGAAGCAGGTAAACCTTCTCTTTCTCCAGATTGATGCTCTCCAGCTTTTCCACCTCATACTTTCTTCGAATGTCATTAATAGCCTGATCATTTCTCTGAGAAATTTCCTTCAAATGCCTTGATAGTTCTAACTGTTTGCTTTCTAACATTTGATCATACTGCTTTTTTGCTTCCAAAGCATTGCTTTCAGCATCAGCCAGCAACTTCTGAGTCTGCAGAAATGTAATAATTTAGGTTTGAATAGTATAAAGGTGGTGTAATTGAATACAAAAGCAACAACTCTAATCATGCGACGAACCTCTGCTTTTTTATCTTCGAGCTGTTTCTCTCTGTCATTACATTCCAAGACGATTTGTTCCTTCTCTTCTAACATACCATTAAGCTGACTTACTTGTTTCTCCAGTGAAACTGCATGCTCCTCATGCTTCTTGATCTCCTTTTTCAGAATATCTATTTCCTCTTCTTTTGTCTGTATCTCCGATAGCAACTTTTCAGAGTTTTCTTTGTTCCCAACTTCTGCTTCCGAAAATTTCAACATTAAGTCTTGCTGCATGGTTAAAGAAATCAGGTAAGAGTCACAGGACAGGAAGCCGAGAAAACATCCTACAGGAGCAAACATAATTCACCAATTTTTCCTCAGATAATCTCAAAGCTTTGGATTTTGAGCCAATTTTCTCCTTCAAAGTGGTGATCATAGTTTCCATTTCAGTTGTCTTGGAAAGCAGAGTTTCAGCTTCAGATTTCAATTTTCTTATCCTCTCTTCGGCTAAGCGACATTCTTCAGCATGCTGAACCATTGCGAATTCCTGTTCTTTCTGGAGCTCGCCAACCTTCCTTTTCAAGTCTTGATTAACCAACTGCATTGCATCCTTTTCTGATGTAGCATGTAGGAATTGATCATGAAGCTGATCCAATCGTTGTTGGGCATGCTGATTTGCAAGAAATTTTTCCTCACGGGCCAATTTAAAGTAAGAATCAAACAAATCATAAATCTGGACAATCTTCTCAGTGAAGCTCAGACTTTGGTTATCAAATTTTGTCAAATTTTCCCCCAGCATATGAACAAAATCTTCCAGGTTCTTTATCCCCTGCATTGCCATTTCTAATTTGCCTGACAAACTTTTGTTGCTAGACATAACATCAGCATTCTCTTTCTCCAAGTTCTCCTTGGACTCCTTTAGAATATTTAGGACATCTTCCTTCGATTGTAACTCCAAATGCAATTCTTTCACCCGAGAGTTCAAATTCTCAACTGTCAACCCATTAGCTACAACTGTTTCTTGAAAGTTCTTAATCAATATATCTGCATGAAGATTAGGTAATCCAAATGGGAAGAACCTGTTAAATTCAGAAGGATAGTTTCTCTAGCAATAAAAATATATGGCATACACGTGTTACTCCTGATAAGTAATCAAAATCTCAAAGATGTAAACCATATGACAGGGTCCATGTACTTTGGCAACATAATTCACTTATGAACTATAATCCATGGAGTGTGTAGACAGGGACATACAACTATCATCTGCCTAATTAAGGCAGAAATCCATTAATTCCTGATGCAATCATGATGTCAACATTTCCTATTGTATCTACAGGTTTCTGTGGAAAGTTAATGTAACTGAGTCTAATCAACAAATGCCAAATTTATAACCATACAAATGCTATTTTACTCAGTCCCATCAACCAGTCAAGCAGTGAAGACTAGTCTGCTTACAAGTATTATGGGTCAATCCTATTGTACTTAATCTTATGCCAATTCCTCTCCTCAATCATGCGAAACAAAGAAACTTGGCAAAGATAATTATCTGCATTTCCTTTCCATTTATAGGCTCATCATTAACCTTGTGGAAATGGATCTTGCCACAGTTTTCTTGGGCAACTTCTCAAAACAAGAGTTTGTCATCACTGCATCATTAGATTTCATTAGGATTCTCAGTTATCTTTTTCCGATTTGGACTGCATAGTTACACTTCACAAAGGCTATCAAGCTAAGAACTCTGTGGGAAGTCAAGTAACAGGTGGCTTTTACATACTATGCTGGCTAAAGGTTATTACCTTTTCCCTCGATGATACTGGAAACTCTGCATTGTTCATCCCTGAATTGCTTATCTTTTTCCTCTTTTTGAATGCTAAGTTCCCTCAGCTCCTTTTCCCCTGCAACCAGAATTGTAAACGCAATCCATAACCTCCAGTAAGTGTAACAAGCATGAACTACTAATCCTAGCAGCAAGTGTACTCAGTGATGGAAGGTTTTCAATTGGCAAACTTCTGGAAGGAAGATGAGAAAACTTACGGTTCTTGATAGTTTCCTCTGAAGATTCCAGCCTCACTGACAGGGACTCCATCTGAACATGCAAATCATCAAGAGCTACTGAAGTTTCGGATAACTTACTTCCGAAACTGTCCTTGTCTTTCTCAGCTGTAAGTGCAGATTCAATGATATTACAGCAATGAAGATTATCCAAGACATGGAAATCAATGTTCAGTTATCAACAAATAGTTTACCATCCTGAACTTGACCAGCTAAAAGCTGTAAAGTTTCTGTAAGTTGATCACATAAGGTCTTTGTGGAAGAGAACTTTGATTCCAGTCCTTTCCAAAGTTTTTCGTCTTCTTTCTGCTTCACTTTGAGCTTTGCATTTTCATTAAATGCATTCTGCAATTTCGCTTCCAGTGCATGAACATGTTCCGTCAATTTCTTCAGCTTAGCATTCTGCATGCCAGACTCATTGATCATCAGAATATCAACAAGACAGTGAAAAACAATATTTCAACTCAATCATTAAATAAAGAACTTTATGATACTATGCCTTAATATCACATATGTAATTCTCTGAATATCTATGCTGCTACTATGCCTCATACTAGTTTGGTATTTTGTAAAATACATCTGTCAAAAGCATTTATCTTCCAGTCAATACAAATACATAGTTAAACGTTTTAAATCTACATAAATTAGACCAACGTCTCCATAGAACATTCATATTCAGGCCTGTTTATTTTTGTATAATAAGGAATATTATTTAAAGCATCTAATTTCCTATTCCTATTTAACGGTTGTCAGTCAATTTAAGCTAAAAGAATGAATGTATACACTTTTCTAGGTTTTACTTCCAACATGAAAATATTCACACACAAAAAAAATCATTCGATTTTGAGCGCCGACACATAATATAAGCTAAATCCGGATGGACATAAACACGCTGAAACAAGGAGATGGAGATAATCATAATACCGCCAAATCGAGATCAGTTTTTGCCGAAGCTTGCTCTTTGACGAGTTTCTCTGTCAAAAGATGGAATCAATTATGATAGTCATAACATAACGTATCTTCAATAAAAACAAAAAAACGACCATTAAAATACCTGCGGTGAGCTTCAAGTTGGCGAAACTTCCTAATGAAACTGAATCGGAAGGCGGTCTTGAAGAAATCCCGAACGTTTTAATAGCTCCGGAACCAAGTCCTGACGATGATTTGTACTGTTCCAGGCTCTTCAAGCCTGATAATCCTAGGAGCTTACTCATTTTCAAATCCGATTGTAGACGCCGACCAGAATGATCGTATAGAATAGCTTGGATCGTCGCACTTTATGAGATTATTGCTAAGGTAGATTTAATCGAACACTCAAAATCAGAAGAAAACGATTATCGATCGCAAGAAATCTAAATTCAAGAACTATCGGTGACGAATCTGAGAAGATCGCAAAGAAAACCCTAGAAAATTATTGACGAAGAGTTTGCAGTGTTGAAGTATGAAGAGTGATAAACTGAAGGTTCAAAATGAATTAGGCGCCACGCCACGGTAATTGAGCTCAGTATTTATATAGTTGTGTGCAAGTCGGTGTTGAAGTGAATCACAATAAAAATAATAATAATATAATAATAATAATAATAATAATGATGATAAAATTATTATTATTATTATTATTATTATTATTATTATTATTATTATTATTATTATTATTATTATTATTATTTTAGTATTTATAATTTCATTATATACTTTTTTAGCTTATTAATTAAACAGTCATATTTATTTATGACAGCCCATCATCAATTAAAAAAATTAAATCAAACAGTATTATTCATTAACAGCATTATTCATTAGCTTATCAGTTATAAGTCATCAGTCTTATGTTATCAGTTATAAATCATAAGTCATTAACACATATCAATAAGTTAAATCAAATGTGTCCGTATCATTACTAGTAAGCAGGTTAATTTGGCTAAGTGTTTTTTTCCTCAGCTAGAAAAAGCGGGCTGTTCATTGTGCGACTTGGGTATCTTCAATAGAATCCTCAAGGTAATGGGTCCCCAACTCCCCGTTTACTTACCTTGTAGCTAGTGTTAGGCGATAGAAGCAAAGCCGCAGCTCCGGCATTTTCTACCTGTCATGGCCGACCTCCATTTCCAACCATGGCTGCCGCACCACTTACTTGCATTTTAACCGTTGCTACAGCCATTTAAAAAACCCTAAATCTTCGACCTCCTCATTTCACGAGATGTCAACGTTCAATCTCTGCCTTAAAGACAACTCCCTATCTCACCAACAACCTTCAAATTCAAATTCTAATTCTAATTCGAATCCATTTTGCGGTGGATTATTCCTGGAAAACACTATTCCTTATTCTATAGTTGATGTATTCTCATTGAAGAGTCATTCCATTAATGTTTGCTCCACTTCTTGCCGGACGCCGGTTGTTTTTGACGGTTGGCGGCGGAAAAGGAGGAACGGAGGCGAATTTATGTCGGTGAGCTTGTCAATTAAGGAGAGTGATGGAGTTGTGAGCAATTCAAGTAAAGAGGCGGCGGTTGGTGGAGGTGGAGATAGTGGTCCGGTGGTGGAGGAAGGGACGACGCAGAAGATTAGGGTAAGGAGACCTTCTGGAGCGAATGCTACAAGGCATTTGTGGGCTGGAGCTGTGGCTGCTATGGTTTCCAGGTCCGTGCTCTTGTTCTTCTACATTGTTTATAGAAGCAAGAAAAATGCTCATCTCTATCAGTCAATGCTGTAGAACATAATTACTTATCACATTTTTTTCTATTAGAATATAATTTATTTCCAATAAAACTAGAAATCCATGCTTGCAACCTTCTAAATTTCTATTGTTAGCAACCCTGACTAATTTTTACAAACAAAAAAAGGCAAGATATAGAGAAAGTACATTGTAGGCCAAGAAACTAGTTGTGGTCACAACTTAGCTGATTTTTTTTATCCCTTGTGCAATGGTAAAACCTTGTTTGATTCACACTAACTTTTGCTGCAAACATGATCTTAGTAAGCTTTATAATTATAATCCCTGCTGCCGAACTTCCGGATGTTAATAAAGTTTTAATGGGAGTGTACCAAATATACAACGTGTCAACCATACATGGGTAATATACTACCTGTTGTCGTCGTATCATATGTTGGCTCCGTTATTTTCCTTGTAGTCTAATATATACTTACTAGGTTTATTGTGCCTGAACAAGAAATTTGATTGTCAAAATCAATTGAACTTTGGCTGTATTGGTGATATATAAGCTTTAAGCCAGCCAGATAAGTTATTGAGCGTTAGAAATCAAGAGCTGATTGTGCAATTTATTAAATGATACAAGCATTTTCCTTGTATTCTTTTATTCACATTTTCCTTTTAAATTCATTGGAGTATAGTAGTGCAAGGGCATGGAACATGTTGATCTTGTATCAGCATATTTTGAGATAAGGGAATGCATTTTCACTGCCGCAGAAACCTATTCTATTCTGATTTATTTTACCATTAACAGAACTTGTGTTGCCCCACTTGAGAGGCTAAAGCTGGAATATATGGTGCGCGGTGAGAAGAAACGCCTTTTTGAGCTCATTAAAGCGATTGCATCTTCTCAAGGTTTACGAGGCTTCTGGAAAGGAAACTTTGTCAACATCCTTCGTACTGCCCCGTTTAAGGCGATTAATTTTTATGCTTATGATACTTACAGAAAGCAACTTCACAGATTATCTGGGAACGAAGAAACAACAAATCTTGAGAGGCTTGTTGCCGGTGCCGCAGCTGGCATGACTGCTAGTATCCTCTGCTTACCAATGGACACCGTAAGTATATAGATAATTATCATGATTTGTTAGCTTTACTTGCTTGTCCATCCATGAAATTGTACTATTTTTGCCTCTTTAAAAATTCAACATTCTTTTTACGACAGACGGAAATAGTAAATGCGACTCTTCTTCTTTGGAAAGGAGGGGGGGTATATCTGCATCCAAATTCAAAAAGGATTTGGAATACGGGTTATATAATTTTTGGCTTTACTAGATTCATTTTATTTTTCAATGCAAAGAGAAAAACTGGAAAAAAATCAAGCATAGCTTATATGCTCGACATTGATGGCTGAATATAGATGTCATTTTGTCTTTACATTACAGCTTTCTAAGTAGAGGGCGAGCCTTGGCGCAACGGTTAAGTTGCTCCTTTGGTGACCATAAGGTCACGGGTTCGAACCTTGGCGAACAGCCTCTTGGCAATTGTCAGGGGAAGGCTCTAGCAAATGGTTCCCTCTCCCAACCCCCGCTTGGCGGGGAGCGCTTGGCGCGCCGGGGTTTGCCCTTTTTTTTTTTATTACAGCTTTCTAAGTTTAGCTGCAACTGCTAAGTGATTGGCTTGATAACTACTCAGATTAAAGGGTTGCCAATTCGATCACGTGCTACCATTTCTAATGCATCTACGTCTCCGAGACCTCATCTTACCTGCTTCTACTTTATTTATAACCCTTTCATTCTATTTGTTTTCATGCCTTTGCTAGCCAGTTATACAAAATCTTCTGAATCTCACTTGCGATAAGATTCTATTTGTTAAACAAGATTGCTTGTGTGATACTATTTGGTTTTCCATTCTGTCCTAAGTTACTTTGTTTTTAACCGTTCAGATCCGGACCAAATTGGTGGCACCTGGTGGGGAAGCCTTGGGTGGTGTTATTGGTGCTTTCCGCTATATAATCCAAACTGAAGGAGTTTTTTCTCTATACAAGGGATTGGTTCCATCAATCATTAGTATGGGGCCGGCAAGTGCAGTTTTTTATGGTGTATATGATATACTTAAGACAGGTTATCTGAATTCACCTGAAGGAAGAGAAAGGATTGAGAGAATGAAGCAACATGGTCAGGAACTCAATGTTTTGGAACAGCTTGAGCTGGGAACAGTGAGGACCTTGTTGCATGGTGCCATTGCTGGTGCGTGTGCTGAAGCTGCAACCTATCCGTTTGAAGTTGTAAGAAGACAGCTTCAACTACAAGTCCGCGCAACTAAATTAAGTGCATTGGCAACCTGTTTAAAGATAGTTGAGAAAGGAGGTGTTCCAGCTCTTTATGCTGGACTCATTCCTAGTTTACTACAGGTATATACTAAGCAGTTTACATTTTTCTGAATCTATCATTTATTATGATTTATGTGTTTAGGCACGTTTAGGAAGATAATACCACATGTTTGTTAAATGCAAGCATGCTGTTCGGGTTGACGGAAGGGGGCCGGGTGAAGCTAGATTTTTCTTTTCGTGATCGCACACGTTTTTACGAAATTTTCCGTCACTGCTGATTTGCAAAATATTAGGACTAAGCTGCCTGCTTCTGGACATGCACTGTCACAATTGGCCATTCGTGTAGAGGGTTAGTGACATGATAGAAAGGATTTTCTGACATAATTTAAGCATGGTACTTGCTAAATTTGCTTTACTCACCCCCATGTATCTCTATCTTGGTTAAACGGGTATCATGTTTAGGATCAAATGTAAAAGAATATGACTCGTATTTGATAATACGAAAATAAGGAAAATAGCTTATCGCATAATCCCATTATCTTTTTTTTATATTTTTTCTTTTTTATGGTCAATTGAATTTTAATTGGTGGATTGGAGCAATATCCGATAGGCTTTGTTCAAGTTCTTACTGACTTCCTAATTAAGAAACTTTTAAATTAATATCATTATATTTTCCTGCATTGTATAAAGTATTAATATAAAATATACGGAATATATGTTTTAAAAAATTTAATTTGACCACACAAGCTGAGGGGAACTTTTTTGGACAAGGTAATCTGCACATGCTGTCATTGTACATGATTGAAATAGCTGATGGAAAACCATGTTTATGAAGATACAGACAAGATTAAGAAAAAAATCTTGAGTTAAAAAGCACACAACTTGTCTCTAAGTAATTTTCAGTGCTAGAAGTTTTAGTGAAGTCGACACAAGGTGAATTCTATCTGTGATGAGAGCACTAGGGATGGTAAAAACCCGAACCAGCTCCAAACCCGCAATGACCCATTCCTTTTGATTAAACCATCAAATCCAGAAATGGTTTAGCCTCCAACTCGCTCCGTTGAACCCAAACCCGCCTAGCGTATATGTTTTCTTTTAAAGATATCTTCAAATGTTCCTGTACTAGTAATTGTAAGTACATTCCATTCTCGATGATAATTTTTTGTAATGTATTCTCCTTTTTCCTCTATACTTTTTTATACTCCTTTCATGTTAAAATAAATGTTGCATTTCCTTCTTGGTTCATACCAAAATAAATGCTGCATTTCTTATAGGGGAATAGTTGTAGTGCAGTTTTGCAATGGTGCAAAGTTGCAAATATGGTACAACTAAGTAAAGAACCATTATTAAAATGTGAGTCAAATGTGACACTTATTTTGGGATGGAGAGAGCACTATATTATTGGCCTCTCTCCTTTTCCAAAACAAAATGAAATTAGAATGCTAGGCTCTATTGGAAAGTTGACATTGCAGGTTACATGATTCCAACTGGGGGGGGGGGTCGGCAGAGCGGGTTTCGCTTGAAGCAGACAGGTAGGGTTTAAGATGAGGGTTTTCGTGTTGGAGCGGGTTTGGAATGGACAATATTTGACAAACAGAAGTAACACTAACTAACATTATAAAGTATAACTCCCTCCGTCACTAAATGAATGTCTAAATTTTTATTTAGGGGACATTCTGAAAATGTTTACTGTTTATACAATTTAATAGCTAAGATGCATATATATCTTTTGTGATTCGCTTTCTAAACATATAGTTTTGCAAGTATAAAATGAATAGCGAAAACAATTTGGTAAAAATACTTTTAGGGAGGAAGTTTTTTACAAAAAAGACATTCATTTTGGGACACATATTTAAAATGGACATTCATTTAGGGATGGAGGGAATACATACTATTGCGCATTAACAAAGCACAAGTACCTTGAAGCGATATTTAGTTGTTACGAACACTAGCACATTACGTAGTATCATTAATACAATAAGAAACCTCAAAAGAACCAAATGCTGCACTTGTACGCTCGCTTAATGCCTAGCACTACACCGGGACACCTTATTGTCAACTCTCGGGTCACTCTGTTATTTTTGCAAGGTTCATTTTCTGTATCAATGTTTGAGATCATTGAGAGTGGCACCCTCGTAATAAACTCTATGTGAAGAAATTACTGTTACTGATGTGTTTCCTGTTACTACTTTGGAGTATTTTATCTTGTACGGAGTAATTGTTATAGGAAGATAATTGAAAAATTACTTACCTGTATTCTTGTGATACCCATATTACATCACGTTAAGCTGAGCAGATAAGGTAGATTATATGCTGCTTTTGTTCCCTTGGTAGTTTAGCCTTAAGCCGATTTATTCCGTTTGTGGAAGTGCATATATATATATTCTTTATAAACTCAGCCATCTGGTTTGTTTTATCTTCATTAAGAAATCTATGCAATTACCCTTCAAAGAATATTTATGCACTTACCGTTAAAAGAAAATTCAGTTCTTAATTTAACTGATTTGCTACTTTGTTGGTGATTATAACTCCAAATCACTATCCAATTAACGATTTTCATGCCAATTTCCTTCTTTTTACCTTGCCTCATCTATCATCATTTTCAATTTTCAGGTTTTACCATCAGCTGCAATAAGTTACTTTGTCTACGAGTTCATGAAGATTGCCCTCAAAGTGGAATGAATGTGCGTATAGATTTTTCTGGATATGAAGTTGGTGACAATAGTTATACTGCGACAAACTGAAGATTCATGTTGGAGTTCCAGAAGAAGGGTATGTAAAAAAGTTACTCCCTCCGTCCCAAAATGAATGTGCAAAAAACAAAAAACAAAAAACAAATTTGCTCTTGATGCAAGAACAACAAATTTGATTTTTTTTGACATTCATTTTGGGCAGGAGGGAGCATTTACTCTTTTAGAAGTAACTCTATTGTAAATGATGATACACCTTGCCTTCTCAGCCAATTTTCAATTTTACAGTTCTCATTTTTTCCATCTACCTCACCCTTAGAAACTTGCTTTAGATTGTACTTGAAACATAAAAAAAATCACCAGATTCCCTGCCAGTACTGTGTACTCGAGCAATTTTAGCTTGGTGTGGAAATGTCTTCTAAATAGAGATAATCTATGATGAGTTAGTGAAACAAGTCTCCTTGGAATTGTAATGTCATAATCATGAGCCACGAAACGCCTGTAGTTTTATGTTCGGAGAGTTTGAAGAATGAATTAGGTGCTCAGTGTTTGAGTAATTAGCTAATGCCCCGGCTTAATAGATAATTGTAATGTCATAATCATGAGCCACGAAACACCTGTATTTTTATGTTCGGAGTGTTTGAAGAATGAATTTGGTGCTTAGTGTTTGAGTAATTCGCTAATGCCCCGGCTTAATAGATGTCCTAAAGCATTAATTGGACAATCTTTCTGAAGGCTTTTGGATAGATGCTGATTTTGATCTTTCACTTCAGCTTCCCGCGGACATGCCAGTCAGCTCAAAGACAGAGAACCACTTCTCTGCCAAGGTTTTTCTTATAGCACTACTCATGATGACCGAGCTTTGACTTCATATCTCCATTTGCGAGATAGATGAATGAGATAAATTGAGTGTTCCATTGCATACACATGCTGCGAACAGACCTGTAGTGTCGATCATAATAGTTCCATCACGAATCTCTATTTTCACGCGAATTGCAAGTTTTAATTACTCCATCCGTCCCAAAATGAAACCTCTATTTTTTCTGGTTCCATCAAGAACCTCTATTTTCACGCAAATTGTAAGTTTTAATTACTTCCTCCGCCCCCCCCCCCCAACCAAATAATTGTCCAAAAAATAATTTCAAATTTGACATATACGAGTTACTGTGTTATACACACTCCCTCCGCCCTCCATCCTGGAGACCAAAATTCGCCCTTTCCATTTTAGTATATCCCCGAATAAATTTAGCATTTCTAAACATAAAATATAAAGTTTGGTGGTCTCATTAAGTCGCCCTTCTCTCTCTCTCTTACACAACTCAAAAAAACTCAACTCAAAAGACCTGATAGTAGCTTCCGCAACCGGAAGGAAGCATTTGTATACCATGCAATAGAACCAAAGGTCTCAATGACCCTCCCTCCTACAAACAGAATACAAATGAAAAATGTTGAAGCAAAACTAACCCTAACCATCTAAAATCAATCTCGAAAGCACATCTTACTATCAAGACAAAAACTCATGTGAGAACAACAATACCCGTCTCATCCATGAGACGGGTCGGATCCATGACCATGACCCGCCCAAGAATATCCCTCTCTCTCTCTCTCTATACGTAAACGCAGAGCAGCGGGAGCGGGAGAATCGTCTTCTTCAACCCAAGCTTCCCCTTCTCCGGCCAAACCCACCAAAGATTTTCCCAGTAAAACCCTAACTTTACCAGAATCAACCAAATCGCCAAAAATTTCAACAATACAAAAGCCTGAAAAATACCCACATGAAAACCGACAATCCCACAATTCCAGAAATGTGTTCAAAGAAAACACAAATCAATTACGTGAAGCAAGACACAACGACGGAGGTAGAAGAAAAAATTAGGGAATTTACCCAGAAATTGAGGAAAGGAACAAGTTTATCACAGAAATTGAGGAAAGGAACAAGAATTATGATGATATCATAGACAGATACATAAAACGTTTCTTCTTCTTCGTCTTTGATCAGAAAATATTATTTTAATTTTTGGGGGAAAAAAATAACCTTCTTCTGAGATGAGTGAAACTCAAGGCAGTAGAGGAAAAGGTATTTTACTAGTATTGTTCTTCCTCCGCAATACGTTTTGGAAGAACAGATAAAATTTTTTTTTTAGGTAATAGTTACTATAATATAATGTAATGATTGTATGCATATAAAGTAATAGTTTGTATGCATTAAAGTAATACATATATACAGAAAAGTAATAGTGTTTTTTCCTATGTTTTTTTCGTTTGGCAAAAGTAATACTTATTATAACTAAAATAAGTTATTACATTTCAAATGTAATACATATAGTTTGTATTACATTTGAAAAAATGGGTAAAAATAATACATATATACAAAAAAGTAATAGTGTTTTTCCCTATGTTTTCTTCGTTTGGCAAAAGTAATACTTATTATAACTAAAATAAGTTATTATATTTCAAATGTAATACATATAGTTTGTATTATAATACATATAGTTTGTATTACATTTGAAAAAAATGGGTAAAAATAATACATATATACAGAAAAGTAATAGTGTTTTTCCCTATGTTTTCTTCGTTTGGCAAAAGTAATACTTATTATAACTAAATAAGTTATTACATTTCAAATGTAATACATATAGTTTGTAGTATAATACATATAGTTTGTATTACATTTGAAAAAATGGATAAAACGAGCTTTTGTTTTTTTAAAACAGGTATTACGTTTACTTATTAACAATGTTACTTTATATGTATACATTATTACATTAAGAGATGGTAACTATTACTTTTTCTAAACGTAATACCTGTTTTAAAAGGCATGAACTGCCACCCATGGGTCGACCCGTCTCATGCATGAGACGGATCTCCTTGTTCTTACAGGAGACCAACTCTACTATCAAATGGTAAATTCTATATACAAGGCATATTACATACAAGGCACCAATAATGGTCAAACTATCCTTCGTGTGTCGTGTGCGAAAGGACGACAGGAAGCCTTCATGTCGTGTACTTTTACACGACATCGACTAATTGTGTAAAATATTAGGTCGTATGAAATTATACGAAATTTAAATTTACTCTGTCATTAATGTCGTACACAACCACACGATATGATGTCCTAATATTGTGTATATCCATACGACATATCAAAATGAAGGTGTTCTTCGATGATTTGCAACACGATGTTAATGATACGCATATGCTATGTTATATTATTGAATTGTGTTGTTAATTGAGCAAAATTTATACACTTATACATGACAAGGAACAAACGTCATATTGGATCATACAATATCATATAACCTATCACATTTAAGTGATACCACTTTATTTATAATCACCTAACAAATGATTGTGGTGTTATGTTTCTAATCAATAATATATTTAAAGAGGTAATTAAACATGTTATAATGCATCATACAATATCATATATAAGCTACCACATTCATTAGGTTAATGTGATACCACTTTATTTATCAACTAACAACCGATGTTATGATGTGCATGTACTATGTTAAATTAATGAATTATGTGTTATATTTCTAATCAAGATTATATATAATGAGTTAATTAAACATGTTATATAACGAGTTAAGTTGTTTCGATGATTTGCCAAACGGGGTTAATGATAAGTTGTACATTAGAGGAATACCAACTACTCAAGATTATATATTTGAAATGATCATATTTGTTAATCAAGATTATATGTTTCTTGTTATAATAAGTTGGAAAACAAACAATGATTACATATAAGATTGAACCAACATCATACAATATCATATAACCTACCACATTTATTTATAATTAATTTTTATTTTATTATATGGTGTGTCGTGTTGAAATACACGACATTTAGTAAGACATTTCGTATGAACAATACACGAAATGAAACATTATATCTCGTGTATTGTTCATACGAGATAATTACCAGAAACAAAGACTATATCGTGTGATTTTACACGATATGTACCATAGTATCTCGTGTATATACACACGAGATACACCCTGAACCCCTACATAAAACACGATATACACGCAGACAACTTAACCCTACAGAGAAACACCATTGCTGTACACCCATGCAGCATTGATATACTCCACACCATTGTCCAAGTCTTAACACCCATAAATTTATACCCATTATTTTCATTAATTCTCAAATCATCTAACACCATAGTATGAATTCTCCACAACATTCTCCAAGTTTTTATGATCATATTGATCTTGATCTTGTGGAATATATTTTTGAAGAAGAAGGTTTGCCACCAAATTCTCCACATCAAAATCAAAATCCAAGCAGCAATGAAGTAAGTACACGAGATGGTCTCTGTAATGTATCTCGTGTGTGTTCATACGAGATGAAAGAAAACATGTCGTGTGTATATATATGAGATGAGTCAAACCATCTCGTGTATAAGCACACGAGATGGTCTCTGTACTGAAAAAAAAAAAACAGCCACTGAAACTAACAAACTGATACAAACAAACTGAAACAAACTGATTCCAATACATCAAACCAGAATCACAAATCATTTATTAACAAATCCCAAAACATAAACTTGTTTTGTAACCAGAATTTACAAACATATTCCAAAATTTACAAACCAGAATCACAAATACAAACATTGTATCCCAAAATGAACATATCCCAAAACATAAACAACCAAATCTTAAACTACATAATCATCAAGCGTCTCCTAATAGATCGTGCGCCCGTCTAATCTGATCTATGACATCCGCGGGTGACCTGTCATCCGTGAGCAGCGGAAGTAGTGCCTCGTGCCTCTACAACCCTAGGCGGTGGTGGAACGTTAACTAGGGCATCATGATTCGGATTAGTAATCCGAACATGAGTCCTAGCCAGGAACCACTGCATATACGTGGAAGTGACCATTTCGTGTGTGTTCATACGAAACACACCCCGACATGGCCAGATTATACCCCCATAAATTCGTAACCAATTTCAACGAAAAACCCTAATTTGTTTTACCAAATCACAATTAGAACCATTTTGGATAGGTTTACACAACATTTAACAGTTATATAATCGGTTTTAGGCATAAGTAAGCTAAATTAATAAATCAGAATAGGCAAACATAAGCATAAACAGGGAAATGAATATGAAAAAAGGAGACCAGATCTCCTGTACCACTTTTGTATACCACATTGTACGGTATTTCACTACATTCATAGTTCACACATTGATAGTTTGCTACTAAAAAGGATCACCGTCTTCACAGTTAGGGTGCCCGTGTCAGCGGTTCGGTTCAAATAGCTTACTCGAGACTCGGATTAAACAGACATTACTATCCTATGGATGTAAGCTCATATACTCCTTCCATAAGTTAAGCTTGTGTCATCAAAAAATTAGCTTGAAAATCAATCAAGTTAATGTCCTCAAAAATTTCATTTACATTCAAAAACCCTAACCTAAAATCAAATGAAAATGGTAACAGCAGCAGCAACAGAAAATTAGTCAAAATTCAAATAACCAAACAGAAAGTGGACAATAGTATCTTCATTACCATCGATGGAATCCACAACAGTCACAAACCCCAACTTCAACATCACATTAGCAAAGTACCAAAACCCCGCTTAAACCCTAAAATACAAACCACAAAATTACCGGAATCATACGGAATAATAGCAAATTGGATCAGACCTCATCCTCATGAAGAAGCATATTAGGAATACCCTTACTAACAGGGAATTTCCGGCCGGTCTAGGGGCAAACGAGGGCGCCTTCTTCTAGGTGAAGCTCGAGGAGAGCGTGGTGAAACTTCTGCAAGAAATCTTGGGAATCGAGCAATGAAGGGTCGGCTTCATCAGGAAGTTCCGAATAGCCTATTGATCGAGAGGCGGCGGAGAGGGCTTTCCAATCGACCTTGATGAACATGTTGCGGAGGAAATTAGGGGGCGTTTGGTTCATAGGAAATTGGGGGAAAGGAATGGAAAATTCCCTCTTTTCAATTCCATTCCCATGTTTGGTTCATTCTTTTTAAAATTTCCTTTTCCTTGGAATGTTGAATTCCTTCAAATAAAGGAATTTAACATTCCATCATAAAATTGATGGAATGTTGAATTCCTTTGGCAATGAAAAAAAAAATATTTTTTTGACCAAAATACTCCCAAACCCTACCCACCCCTACCCAGCCCCTACCCAGCCCCACCCAGCCCCTACGCCCCACCCCCCCACACCCCCCCATCCAGCCCTACCCCACCACCCACCCCCCCACCCCCCCACAAAAAAAAAAAAATTTTTACTCATTTTGCATACCCCCTACCTACCCCCCCACCCCCTCCCAAATTTTTTTTTAAAAGGGTAAATTGGTCATTTTATATGCTTTCATTCCATTCCTATAATTTGTATTTTCAAACCAAACATGATTTGCCAAGGAATTGAATGACAATTCCATTCCATTCTGTGCCAACCAAACGGAGGGGGTTGACCAGTTTTTTTCCATTCCAATTCCTTAAGGAATTCAATTCCATTGACAATTCCATTCCTTCACTTTTTTTCCACCGAACCAAACGCCACCTTAGGGTTCAAATCAACGGGCTTTTCAACAACTTTGTCAACTTGGATCGTTAATGGGAAGCCGTTTGTTACTCCCTTAACGTTTGATGACAGCATGTTGTGCGTTAACAGCCTCATCCTTCTTCGTGTGTGTGTGTGTGCGTGTGTCAGAGAGAGAGAGAGAGCGCGCATCCACACAATAGTAGGAGCTTTTTTGTAATTAATACTCCCTCCGTCCCAGTCCAGTGTATACTTATTTCCCTTTTGGTCCGTCCCAGACCAGTGTGAACTACCATAAATGGTATGTCCTTTAATAATTTATATTCTCCCTACCCCACCCACTCATTAATTTCATTCATTCTTCACCACACAATTTATTCAACCAACCTACTATTTACTCCACTCATTTCCTCTCTTCATTTTCTACCACACATTTTCATTATCTTAATAATATTTCTTAATCGGCGTGCCTTGGTCAATGGTGCACACTTGGGTGGGACGGAAGGAGTATGTCACAACATTTACAACTCAACTAGTACTATGTGCCCATGACAATATGAATTTGGTCAGTTCTGTAAAAATGAAAAACATACTTTGCAATGGAGAAACTGGAAAGAAGCTGATTTCCTTAACGTAAAATTTACACCACCACCATAAACACATATGCAAATATTTATCACAACAATCAATTATATTGATCCAAAAAAGATTGAATAGTCACAACACAATGCAACCATGTATGGAGTTGATCACCTTAGAGTTTATAAGGGGAGACTGGTTCATTTTGACCTCAAATTAAGCTTGATCACTTTAGAGTTTATAATGGGAGACTGCTTCATTTTGGCCTCAAAACTAAGGCAATGGAACCCATCCCCAAACCCTATTAAATTTCATTTTTACCCCGTCAAACCCCTCACCCCTTTCACTATTATTTTTCTCACTACCCCCCTTTCACTATTATTTTTCTCACTACCCCAACTCAATCCATCACTCCTTTTCCTATCCCACACTTTTTTATTATTTTCCAACCTTTATAACAAAAAGGGAACTATTAATAGGCATAAGATATTTTAACAGATAATTTGGACAATAGCAATGACTAACTGGGTGTGATAATAAAGAAAAGGACATGTTCTATTTAGAGACCCCCCTTAAACACCATGCATATTGCACTTCCAACCAACACCTATTCATCTCCAAATCAATGGATGTTTTCCTGCTATTTTGAATTTTAATTAAAAAAACGCATATACATCGCTCATTAAAATGAGAACCATCATTTATTCATAATAGATACATCACTCAGCTACCAGCAGAATCATCATTTATTCATAATCTTTTTCCCTTATTTAAGCAATCCCAGCATGTGCTCTCTCAATAATATGTCTTTTTTGCAATTCTAACTCTCTATGGAAGTCTATCCTCATCTTATCTGGTTCAAGCATCTTTTGTCTCTTGCCACTTTCAATTTTCTCATACTAGTATATGCCCGTGTCCAAGGACACATGTGTTTTTTTTAATTTAATTTTTTTTTTTAAATTTGACATCCATAATTTTAAATTTTAAAGTTGTTATTTGACAATTTTTTTAAAATGAGGAAAAAATTAAATCTGTTTATTTTTTTTTACAAATCCATATCTGATTTTTGAAATCAAATCTATAGCATAAATTCCTATCACTCAACAACATGACAACAGTTTTTCCCAAATCAAAAACCCTAACCCAATCGTCGGACACCGCAATGGATTCCATTGATCCAATCCTCATTGTCCTCCCTTCCCCTGTCCACCGCGTCTGCGCCTCAAGCTCCCCTCTTTCATACTTCCCTCCGCCATGTCTGTCTTCTCTCTCCTCGTCCTCACCTATTTTGTCGCCATCTTCGGCGCCATCCGTCCTGTCGTCTTCCTCCCCAGACGCGTCAATGACCAGTAGATAATTGAAGGCCACGACAGATGAATTATGTTTTGAAAATACCTGAGTCACGCGAATCGTCCGCAATTCGGCATCAATCCGCCCGTAAACCGTCCGCAATCCGCCCTCAATCCGGCCGCAATTCGCCCTCAATCCGGCCGCAATTCGCACTCAATCCGGAGCAATCAATTTCTATTTTCTCTTTCATTCATGGATTCAAGGTTGGTTAATCGTACTTTGGTTCAAAATCAATGGTGATTTTAATTTGTGTTTTAGAGCTTGATCTGAATTTTGGTTCATCGAAATCATTGTTGAGTGAAACATTTCTTCTTTTTGTTTTGGTTCATCTTTATCATTGTTCCAGTTGTTGTTGTTGGTTCGTCAAAATCAGTAAATAAGTAAATACCTTTTGAAGTTTGAAATTTGGATTCAAGGTTGATCTGAATTTTGGTTCATCGGAGCAATCAATCAATTTCTATTTCCTAGTTGTTGTTGTTGGTTCTTTAACTGTGTATAAACTTTTCTTCTTTTTGTAAATAAGTAAACTTTTCTCTTTCATTCATGGATTCAAGGTTGGTTAATCCAAATTTGAAGATGTGGGGGTGGGAAGGAAATATTAAACAGAGAAATTAAACAGATGAGGGAGAAACTTTTCTTCTTTTTGTATTAAATTAAACAAAGGAGTAAGCAATAAATAAATGTGTATGAACATTAACATTGAAGTTGAAAAATAAGTAAATACCTTTTGAAGTTTGAAATTTGAATTTTTGTAAATTTGGAATCTGTAAAGTTTTTGGACCGTAAAGTTTTGTAAATTTGGAATCTGTTCATGGAGGGGTCTTATTTATACTATAGATTCAAATTTTAGGAGGGAAAGATTATTTTAAAAATTAAGAGGGTGTGGATCTCTTTTATTAAAAAAAAAAAGGGCAAAATGAGAAAGGGACAAAATAGTGATGGCAAAATGGGAATTCCAGCGATTGGCACTGTTCATTCCCCTGTTCACACGGGGGGTCTCATTTATACTATAGATACCTCGCTGAATTTGTTGATAAAATAACATCAGGACAATATAAAATGGGTCGCCTAAAGTTGCGAAAAAAGCACAAACAACTCTATCAAGCATACACCACACATAAGCTGAATTCTCTTTCAGAGGGCACTACAACTCCTATACCCAACACTACTCAAGGAACCAAATTTTCGTGTGTTACAATTGATGCGAACCCCAAAATTGAATAACTTCAACAAAGAATTGGATTGACAGACACAATAATAGAATAAAAATAATTTGCTGACCCACTTCATAATCCATTCTAAACAACAAAATCTATAAGCACTCTAAACAAAAAACGACATAAAAGATTTCCTAAAATTCAAGTTCAACTTGGTTATTTTGATTCACGAATAAAAAACAACTAAAAGAAAATATGAAACACTTGGTATATAGGGTTTGGTATTTGGGAGAAGAGAGGAAGTGGATTGTGTGCATTCAGATCAGTCCCACTAATCAGGAATCATATCATTTCAGTGTGAGAAAAATTAAAAAGTTAATGTAAATTGTGCTTCAAAGAAGTTTTGGGAATGAGGGGTTATGCAATTACAGAAAATCTGAAATTGGAAAGGAGGGGTTATACATTTACGAACACTGAGAAAATGATAAAATATAAAAACAATCCATTAATTAAGTGGGAGCAGAGACTTCAGGAAGGCACAGCTTGAAATAGAAGGCACAATTTGAAATAGATTAGCCTCAACTAAATACCTTCGTACGTCATGTATCGTTGCTCCAAATTTATCTGCATATACAAAAAAAGAAGAAAACAAACAATGGACTGATTAAAGAACACACAAACAAATTGAACCTATGGCTTTTAGTGTGTATGTGTGTGTGTACGCGTGAGAAAAATAGGGAAAGTGAAGAGATTAGACATACCACATGGCTCAAGATTGAAAATTGAGGGGGACAAACCCATGAGCACTCTAACTCAGGTGAGGGAATCATGTCTTTCTCACATGGGTATAAGGATAGTTCCACCTAGCTATTCTTGCCAAAAACAGGTGTTATTTGTATAAGGACATCCGGCTATAAGTCCCCATCACTCTTCTTTCTACTCATGCACTCACACATAGGATTCCAATCTTTTAGCTTTGCTTGTCACATTCTATTTTGTGAGGAGCCATTTTCTCCTCCTCACTATTTCCTTTTGCTTCTCTTCATGCTATCTCTGCACCATTTGGTTACAAACATGAATATTAGGGTTGGAGAGGGTGTATAACTGTAGGGAAAAAAACTCACGCTTATAAATGTAGGTAAGAATCCTAAGATGATCAGTTGGTAAGTTCAGTCTAAACAACTATCAGAATAGACAATACATCAACAAGTTTAACCCCGTTGTTGGATGTGGTGCCTCATGTTGAATCCATCAGGACCTTTTTGTACTCCATCACGGCTACAAATAAATAAATATTTTTGTCACATCCCATTTAGTGTAGAGAACACGTAAAGTATAAACACAAAGTGATACTCCCTCCGTCCCATAACCTATTTCAAAATTGTTATTATTAGTCAAAAATAGATATTAAGGGTGTGTTATTGATAAGGAACGACAACACCTTTCATATCAAAATAATTAAAGAAAAAGAAATGCGAAAATTAGTACATGTGTGTAGCTGAAACCAAACAAATCAAAAATTCAAATGTACCTCCAAGTTTCCCTGTCTTTCGCTTTAATTTTCATCCCATGCCTAGATTTTGATGCGGCTAACGCTATGAGCAGGTTTTCGTTCTATTTGAGAGCTTGGATTTCATGGATTTCCCAAAATTAACTCTTTCAACAATGAAATCTTTGGAAAGAAAAACCCAATTTGTATTTAGGGAAAAAGTTATGAACACCAAAATAGATTTATTCACTTCAACAGACAAAAGTAAAGAGGAGAAATAGATAAAATAGGAACAAACTCATATGATAGAGGAATGTAACCGAAGAGAGATGGAGGGAGAACATAAAATTGATTGCTGAAGGAATGTTTTTCGGTTGCTTAAAAAAATTCTTCCAGTTAAGTTAAGTGCTATTAAACTGTACACTGAGAGAGTCATGCTCTATTTCAGTCCATCTGTTTCTACATCAGCAATGAATTTTTCAGTCTTCGTACTCAGTTTATCAGTCTTCTTTGATCGGGTATAGTGTCTGGAAAGAGTGTTAGATAGACATGATGCGTTAGGAAGAGGAGAGTAAGGATTTTTGAAAATCGTTACTTGAGAGCCATAGGATTATTGTTAAAGAATCACTCAACAATTCTATACACAATCAATTGAAAGCAATACAACCCAACTGAAAGTATCTACCATTTATCATTCTCACTGAATATTTCTTTCTTTCTTGCACTTGATTCTCATTCACATCAAACAATGGAGAAATCTGATGCAACTTCTTTCAATCTTCTCCCCAAGCATTCAAGCAACTAACACAAAACTTGAAGAAAGTTAAAGGGAGACAAATCATCAAAATAAAACTTACACCAAAATTTCTTTCTTCCACCAAAATTTTCTCTTTCGAGCGGCCATGTCAATACCTATTGGCTCCACCATTCTATTGATTGTCACCGAAAAAGGACTGAAAAGAGAGATAATTGTGAGCGAGTAACTGATGAACCATTAAACATCACCCTTTTTTGATTAACACTTGGTGATTCTTCATCATCTCTCGGAATACTCTCTTTACTATAGATTGTTGTGTTTGTCTCTGTTGTGAACCTGTGATTAGTGTGGACTGTGGGGGGGGTGTAATGGAGGTTACGTAACTGCCATGAGAGTGGGAAAAGAAAGAAACTGTCATTCAATCTCATCCCTTCTTTGTTTTTTTTTTGAAACTCAATCCTAGCTATTCTTTGTCTGTCGGTTAAAATTCACATCTATTGTAATATAGACTAGTACTCAAAAGCCCGTGCCAATGGCACGGGTCAGTACAAAAAAGTAAGCAGTGAAAAAAATGATAAGTACAATAAAACAGCATTCATGTCATCCAACCCCAAGTGAATGTTCAGTTACATATCAAGAAATATTTTTAACAAACGCTAATAGTTTAGCAAAGAGTATTTCAATCTCAAAACAATTTTCCCTTTCTCCACACCAAGCTTTCCCCCTGTTACCAACCAATGTCCCGGCGGATCCTGCGCGCTCTTGCTCATCTCCGACATATCCACTAATTTTGCTAGCTTATTATTGATTGGCGTATTTTCTCCTGAACCTGAGCTCGTGTCACTTGCATTACTTGAAATGGCTTTTTTTGACTTACCATTTGGGGAGTGGTCCCACAAAGATCGTCGTACAGTACAACCTGGTAACCTTGAATATAGAAGTTTCATATATAACACGTTTCTTGACCCAAAATCCCACACCCCGAGCTGTGCTCCAGCAACTATGTACACACCAGATTGGTCACCGATGAAGGATTCAGGGCTCTCGATTGGGGATGTGCTCACATGAGAGAAACTCTTCCATTTCACTGGCTCAAACCATCTGCTGTCTTGTTCCTCAGGACCCTGCCACTTGGGAGCACCGATTGCCACGTGGGTGTCCCAGTAGGGTAGGAGGATCTTTGGGAGGGAAGCTAAGTGCTGAAGATGGATATTTAGGCAGTTTTGCTTGGATCCTTCTAGATATAGGCACATGCCTGTCACTGGCTTCCGTCCAACCGATACCTGCATATATTTGTGCAAGTGAATTTAACAATTTGGCTTCATATACTTATATGAGACATATGAATGGTCCCTTCAAATGGCGCAGTGGAAGACCTGAGGGGTTTTGACCTGTTGTTTAACCAAACCATTGGTCTCAGGTTCAAGGCATTGACTCGACCCCTTGTGTATAGATCTCTGCTGTTACAAAGGGGGAGGACTCAAAACCACCCAAAATACCCTTTTTCAAACCTACATAATTAACTAAAAATCTGAAGGTAAATGGTAAGGGCTTAAGTAACAATACCCATAATATCCTTCCTAGATAATGACCACCCACATTGTAACTAATTACACACAATTTCGTTAGTCTTAATATTTAACTTTAAACATTAGTAACTAAAAATTTTAAATAAATAAAAACTGACATGACATGAAAAAATAGGCGCATGTGTGTGTGTGCTTGCTCTGTATATTAATTGTGAGGAACATACTTGCTCGTGACTGATGTAGAGCTTCTGACCCATCAAGCTAAACTGCAATGACGGACAAACAGGTTCCTTTCTTTGATGACCGGGATGCCTGTCGTGTAGCGGGGCCCATACTCGAGGAATCTGAAACTCGAGGAAGTACCTCAGTTCTTCAATTTGCGGCTTCTCTGGGCAAATCAAATAGATAATAAGTCGCAATCAATTATTATTATTTTGCTGAATAACAACATTACGCATTGAAAAAAGTTGAGATGCCTTACGTTCAAGATACAGGGCTATAGCGCGAGTCAAATGGTCTTTTCCAGGTACACCTTCAAGAAGAAGTGTAATAGGACAGAACGACATCTCGATGACATCTGGGGATTATTTGACGGTACGTGCCCATTGAGTATGCCTTTGTTCCAAATCGTCTCCTCCTCTTCGTCTGAAAATGACCGTAATGTCCTGCATCAGAAATAACCAAAATTTTGTTATGAATGCAAGGCATATAGCATAAAGCTAAGTACAACTCACAAGCAATAAATAAGCAAATCTATGGAGCTCCAACAGCTAAAAAAGACTTTGACCCAAGATCTACCAACAATCGAGTTCACCGTCGAAGATTTGTCAACACCACCTTTCCCCAACAGAAGGATCGTCGGCGTGTCCAAGTTCTACAGAAAAAAATGAACAAAAATATTGCCCAGAAAATATATGAAATTCTGATAAGTAGAAATTTACATGGTCCATCTTAGTTGACAATGTTTCATTTAAACAGTTACCCAATGAGGGTATTGACATCCTCTATTCATCTTTGAGCACACTAATATTCATAACCGTTATAAAAACAAAAAAGAAAGTGTGAGAGATAAACCTCCTGCTTTATTTTTTCAACAATTCCATCAGCTTAGTTTGTGAAGCGGGAGACAACTGCTGAATCCCAGTCCATTCACGAATCACTGAAGCCGCCATGGAAGCTACAAAACATATACAGAAACAGCCTAAGCTAAGCGGGAGGAGCTACGAATCCCGATCCCGAGGAGGCCTTAACCCGCAAAGGAAGAATCCGGGAAACCAAAGAATATTCTTGAACATTGTAATCGCGGGAATGGGGTTTCATGTGACATCCCCTACCTTTTGCATGAATCCAAAGGCACACTGGTAAGAGTATCAGTCCAAATTTTTGAACATTATATTTTGGATATTACAGCACAATCCACCAGCACAATCCACCATCGTTCCAAATGATCTGACAATTAATTAATAACTTTAATCATATGATCATCAAAAAATAGGGAAATGGACTAACCTACAACCAGTATACCCATGATAAGACTATCGGTCCAATTTGTATGCTTAAGCTTACTTGCTTCCGTTCCAGTCAATGCAATCGACTTTATTGCTCTCGCTGACCATCTAATTAATTCTGACCAAAAAATTAAAATATCATTTCTATTAATGATCATGAATGGAAACAATTCTGAAAGATAAAACTTACTTTGGGGAATTATCAAGATAAACACTCTTTGGTTCCCTGCAAAACCCTAAATTAAATAAATGATAAGCAAACCAAACAGAAAATTACCATTGATGTATCCTTAAACAGAGACGGAAGCAAAACCCTAATTACAAATTAATGATAAGCAAACCAAATAGAAAATTACCATTGATGTATACATAAAAAGTAACTGTGACATTTATTACAGGACAGAGGGAGTATAATTTACACAGTAACAAAATTGCAACATCACCCTGTTACAAATCCCTAAGAAATCAAAAAAGAACCACAAAAGCACATAAAAAGCGAGCAAAAATTCTTTTAGAACCAAAGAAGCATCAACGAAAAATCAATTTGCAAAACAAAACAAAAGAAGCATTGAAAAGAAAAAATTAAAATGCAAAACAAACATATTGCAGTCCTACACGCACAAAGAGTACATATATCCACAAAAACAACAAACCTCACAACACCTAGAAATTCAAAAGTTACTTCTTGGGAAACTATTCATTTCGGTAGTAGGTTGCTTGGCATAAAATAGCATGATGAAGAAAAGAAATATAAACTGAAAGAAAAATGGTAAAAATAATACCTACAGTCTTGACAAAAGTCCTCCGGCACTTAATTGCCAGCCATTGAAGTCACCTTCAACTTTCAACAAATAAACCTGAGAATGAAATGAAAATTAGGCAAAGTTCACAAAAAAAAAAAAAAACACAAACTAAAATTTGGGAACGAAATTGAAATGATTTTAAATGTATTGTAAACTGCTCACCGTTGATCTATGCTTGGGACATTCCACATAAACCCTCTCAACGACTCAACTTTATCAGGCATATAACTTACATACTTAATTGCAACCATTTGTTGCAATTGATTCTTTCTTGCTCAAATTCCTGTGCCTTTGACAATTTAACTCTAAACATAGAAACCCGCTTCAACAGTAAATTTGGACATAATTGTTGCAGAACACAAATATGCAACTTTCGCATAGTTCTAACCTTACACAGTCAACACCCAGCAATATAGATTACAATTTGTTTCACATCTTAAATCGCAAGGTATAGGTAGCAGACATATTAATATTCTAGTAGCAAAACTGAAGCCCTATAACCTTAATCAGATATATAGTGACATAAAACGCCACAGAGAGCTTAAGATAGCAACTTTTGCAATTAAAGGAAAATTCTAATATAGCAGACAAATTCTAGCCTCGTATAAAAAAAAAGGTATTCATTCATGAAAAAAAAAACATAATAGAATCTAATAACGCAAATAAAAACCCTGATTCACCAACCAAGAGACTGAGCGTAGAAATCATAAACTTACTTCTTGACGGCTTCGCCGTTGA
Organism: Adenophora triphylla var. japonica; assembly: GCA_022495995.1. Lineage (NCBI taxonomy): Eukaryota > Viridiplantae > Streptophyta > Magnoliopsida > Asterales > Campanulaceae > Adenophora > Adenophora triphylla. The sequence goes on from JAFEMH010003069.1 coordinate 264,609, forward strand.
CTTTGACGGCGACGGAGTTGGGGGCTTTCTCGTCTTTTTCCTCGTAATCAAGAAGCTCCTCTTCTTAAGTATCGGTATCCTTGTTTTCGCCCATTCTATATCACACAGATCCAAACCCTAACCTTCCCCAATCACTACTCCATTGTTACCGGATTATACCCATATCACCACGGAATAATCAATAACTATTTCCCCGATCCCGTCACCGGTGACACCTTCACATTGCCGAGCAAAGAACCCAAATGGTGGCTTGGCGAGCCCCTCTGGGAGACCGTCGTCAATCACAGCCTAAATGCATCCTCCTATTTCTGGCCTAGCGCCGAGGTAATCAAAGGCTCCTGGACTTGCCCGTCCAAATACTGTATGCATTATAATTCGTCTGTTCCTCTTGAAGATTGAGTCATCGATTTGCCTAGGGATTATGTTTGATTTGGGAATTTGGGAATATAGGCATAACAGTGGGGAAAAGAGAACGTGTGAGGGTGGTTCTAATAACTGCCGTGTTAGTGGAAAATAAATTAACTGACAATTAATCTCAGCCCTTGAATCTAGTTTTCAACTTTCAATCCTGACCACTTTTTATATGGGGATAAGAGGCAGTTAAATGCCCCTTGTATTGTATTATAGATAATAAAAATCTCCAAGCTTTTTTCACAATGGTATCAACTTTTTTGTTCCCCCAAATCCAACAACATTAAACTTTTTTTCTAGCATTTTTCTATAATATTTAATGATCAATATGGGGAAGTGATCAAAATTAATGGAAAGAGTTCCTTGAGAGAGCTCTTTGTAGAAGGAGTTGCTTCTTATTAAGGAGCTTTTCAACTTGCTCCACAATGGCAAAAAGCTCTAGAGAGCTTTTTCATAAAAACAAAGAGCTCCCAAAAATCTCCCATTGTGGATGCTCTTAGAGATTTAGGCCTCGTTTGATTTTAAAATAAGCTTTTAATAAAAGCTTCCGGTCTGATTGAGTCAGAAAATGAGAGAAATAAGAGCTTTTTTTTTCCATTTTAGATCTGAACTCCTCTTAAAACCTACTTAATTTTAAGTGACAGTTGAAGCGCTCAGCGCCCTATGATCCGGGATTTTGGATAAAAATGTCCTCATAAACTTTTCATAATGCCCATATTACCCTTGCTTAATACATTGGATTTCATTCCATCGCTCATTCATGATTCGATTCCTAGGGTTTCTCCGGTGGCGGAGGCGATTTTGGCAGCGACGACCAACGGTAAACTCATTCTTCCTCTCTCTCTCTCTCTCTCTCTCTCTCTCTCTCTCTCTCTCTCTCTCTCTCTCTCTCTCTCTCTCTCTCTCCCTCTCTTTCTATAATCTGCAATTTATTTATGGGATTTTCGCCAATTCCTAACCCTAACCCTCAAATCCCTTTCATAATCTTCAAATTCGTTGCACTGAATCCAACTTTCTCATATTAGGATGTTTTTATTGTTGAATTTCATGTGCGAATTCTTTACTTGTTACCTTGGTTTGGAATGTTATCAAGACTGGACTGCTATGGTATCTTTAGGTCTAGCTAGCTAGTTTGTACTCTCGGTTCTTTTATATATAATCAAGAAAATTAATTAATAAATATCATGAGTGTCATGGCTGATTTCTCACTAAAACAGACTTGTACAATGACTCATAGATCTTTTATCTTTGATTTTGCAGCTTGCCTGATTTGAAAATTGATTTTCCAGCTTCGCCTCCACAAGTAAGTTTCTTTAACTCATGTATGTATTGCTACTATATAGTTTGTTGTAGATCTCTTTCCGTCCCAAAACGTATGTGTATTTGTGCATGATAAAGCATACAACTAGGACTTCTAATGTAATATTATCCACAAGAACAATACTTTTTCTGTAATACTCAACTTCTGTCTTCAATGTTAGTACTACTCCCCGTCTGAATTATTTCCCCCACCCCCATCCCCCTCATACACATAGAAGTTATACTTTCAAATGTAAGCTATAGATTTTCATTGTTCTTTCAATTATTTTTTTCTTTCTAAGGAACGACTTGATATTTCTCTAGGATATTGTAATAAAAGAGCCCCCTCCTTTTCAGAATGAGTGTCAATTTTCTGTTGAAAGTTATTGGATTCCATTTTATTCTTCAATTTTCTGTTGAAAACAAGAGTGTAAAGTCGGTCTAGCAGCTGTTCAATGATTGTCACAACAACTTTCTCATGTGCCGTTTGCAAAACAACTTGAATTTCACTTGATACCATATCCTGACTCCACATCTTGAACTAACAAACTTGGCAATACAACATGGCTGGAAAGCGTAGTGCAGGGCTGACGTTATCCTATTTTTCAAGGATCGTTATCAAAGACCAAGTCAAAAGATCCCAAGGATTATCCCCAATGCTCGTTAAGACTTCGTCAACGAATCTTCATCAACCTCCTGCAAATTTCTATGAGCAAGAGGAGGGATAGCATTAACTTGTTATTACCGTTACATTTCCATGGTTTTTAAATAGAAAAAGACCCACACATGTATACACACACTCACTGTGGACAATACTCATTGTACCCATACTCACACTCCGATCACCATATTAATAATATTCCACCGTTTCGAGGTTTTATGCCGGCGAACAAGTTATTCAAGGGCTTTCCTCGTTAAAACTTTTGTCTCCACATCTTGGATTTCAATTATTATATTCCGATTGTGCCCAGTTCTCAATTTTGAAGTTGAATTGCACAAATTCGACCAAAACAGTGGAGTGATTTTTTTATTTTTTTTTGCAAAGCGGGACAAATAATACTTACCAATATTAGAACTAGGGGTGGAAATGGTTCGATTTAGCTCGGTTTGGACAAATTTAGAAGTCAAACCGCTAGCATCTGTTTGGAGAAATTTCAAACCGAGCTAAACCATAAAAAAATTCAGACCGAACTAAACCAAACCGCTATGGTTCGGTTTGGTTCGGTCTAAACCGCAGTTTGATTTTGCGGTTCAGACCACGATCCAAACCGCGATCTAGACCACGGTCCAAACCGCATTTCAAACCATAATCTTTTTTTTGTTAACCATTTTAAGACTAATGAATATAAAATATTTAGAATCCATACTCAAAATCATAATTTTCCACAAACCCTAAAATTCAGATCTTGACAAAACCCTAAATTGAAGTAAGCAAACAATAAAATCCCAAATTAGCAAATAGTCAATTTAAAACAAATCACAGATAAATGAGCAAATATCAATTAAAAAATTTCAAATACCCCCATAAAAATAGAGCACACTAATCAATCAGAACACATGGATTATTCAAAACAAAGCAATACCCATTTCAATTCAAGCGTTTAAACTCAAGAAAACCAAGAAATTGACACAGAATAAGGAAAAGAAACGAACCTTTTGAAGGCGATGCTCGCATATTCAACCCAATTCTGATATTTTTCCGTCAATTTATGCGATATTCAAGTAAACAAGAAGTTGTATAAAGGTAAGATGTTTCTGGAAACAGAGAATAGGGTTTGTTATTTTGTTGTTTAGGGTTTCTCGTCGTCGAGAAGAGAGCTGTGATGCTCGTCGATTGAAGAGAGCAATGCTCGACGTCGTTGATGAGAGAAACCAGACGACAAAGAGAAAACGGGAAGAGAGAGAAAATGGGTAGAGAGAGAAACGATTTGAAAATATTGAAAGTTCAAAGAGATGCGCTGACTGCTGAGGTTTTGTTAATGTGCTATTTAGGGTTTTTAAAAATTAAAGGATGAGATTAACTAAAAATTTTGAATGGAAGGTCAGGATTGCGGTTCCATGGTTCGGTTCACAGCTCGGTTTCACGGTTCGGTTTAATGGTTCGGTTTCAAACCGCGGTTCGGTCTTAAACGGTTCGCCTCGGTTTGGCTCGGTTCGATTTAGGAGTGTCAAATCCCAAGCTGAGCTGAACCACATGGTTTGTTAATTTCTCAAACCGAGCTAAACCATTTATTTCTAAAAATTGAACCAAATCACACAATTTGACTCGATTCGACCACAAACCGCTATTTGAACAAAACCATTTCCGCCCCAAATTAGTTGGGTTAGTGATTATGGATTAAAAGAAAGCCTAAAATAGAAACAGTAACTACTGTCCACGTCACTATCCATGTCATCAGAAACCCTTAAATGAGTCATCTTAAAATTCACTCTACCCCTATTACACCACACGCCATACACAAGATTTCCCATTTCCCATTCTTATCTCAAATTACCACCACTAACTCTCATTAATTACACAATAAACCACATCAAATCTGCATATTAATGAGGGTAAAATCGACTTACAAACTTTCAAAATCCTTAAATCTTGCTAAAATCCCACTTATATATCTCCAAACCCTCAACAAATTTCATCATTAACCAATCAAAATGGCCATTTCTTAAAAGCTTCAATCTTTCTCTTACCTCTTCATCCTATTCCTCCTCAATCACTTCACAACAATCTCTAGCTCAAACGGAATCTCAAACTCGACCCGAATGTCAAAAACCCACGGGCGGCTGCCACGACGAATCCATAGCACTAAAGCTAAAGCTCATTGCCATTGCCTCAATCCTAATCACTAGCATGATTGGAGTTTGTTTGCCCATTTTCACAACATCCGTACCCGCCCTTCAACCCGACAAGAACATGTTTGTTTTGGTCAAAGCGTTTGCGTCCTCCGGGGTCATATTAGCAACCGGGTACATGCATGTTATGCCCGATTCGTTTGATTGTTTAAGGTCCGAATGTTTGCCCGAAAACCCGTGGAGGAAATTTCCATTCACCACTTTTGTTGCCATGTTATCGGCATTATTGACTCTTATGGTCGATTCTTATGCGATGAGTTACTATAGGAAACGCATTTCTAGCGAAACTAAAGAGCTTGGCAATGGAAATTCGGAATCAAAAGTTCTGGGACATTGCCATACAAATGGCGTTAGCGGGTCCGGTGATGTTGGTACGCAGTTGCTACGATACCGTGTCGTAGCTCAGGTATGCTTGTACATATATATACATATTTCCGTATGATTGGATCGGCTTTTTAACTGGCCCAAGTAACTGATCAGGTGCAGTCAAGTACTAGCTAGAACCATATAAATGTTGCATTTCGATAGGGAACTGGACCTTTTCTTATATGTTTATATATACAATGCTTGACCAAGGTACAACTTTTGATGCACATGGTGTAGGTACTTGAGCTGGGTATTGTTGAGCACTCAGTAGTGATTGGTCTTTCACTGGGTGCATCTGATAATCCATGTACAATAAGGCCTCTTGTAGCTGCTCTTTGTTTCCATCAGATGTTTGAAGGAATGGGACTTGGTGGATGCATACTACAGGTACAAAAAATAATTTTAACCCCAAAAAATTGAAATAATTCAATAATATTTTATGCAATTTATGAAAATATCTAAAATTACGCACATAATTATTATATATAGGCCGAATACGGATTCAAGATAAAGGCAATCATGGTGTTCTTCTTCTCTGCCACTACGCCATTTGGGATCGCCCTCGGGATCGGGCTTTCGAATGTATATAGCCCGAATAGTCCGACGGCATTAATTGTGGTGGGGTTATTAAATGCTTCATCGGCTGGGTTGCTGAATTATATGGCATTGGTGGATCTTTTAGCTTCTGATTTTATGGGGAAGAAGCTTCAAGGAAGTTATAAGCTTCAAACATGGGCTTATATTGCAGTTTTCTTAGGAGCTGGATTGATGTCTTTGATGGCAAAATGGGCATAATTAGATGTATAGCCAAAATTAATACCCTCTCCCCTGTATTTTTTCAACCCATTTTATTTATTTTTTGAATGAAATTTTGCTTATTTGCTCCATTTTTATCACTTGCTAAACCTGACAATGGAAAAGGCACATTTTAGTTAGTTTCTTTCTGAAAAATGTATTTTTCTTCCTCCATCTCCACCTGTGTCCCGAAATGAATGCTCATTTTTGTTTTTCTCAAGAAGAACAGAAAGGGACATTCAAATGATGTTGAAATCACAACCCTGCTCTTCTCTATTCTAGAAGATTCAAGATTTCCTCCAATTTTCTAGGGTTCTTGAAAGCCCTAGATGTTTGAAGAAAATCTTGAATCTTCTTGATTGAACACAAGAACACAACAAGGAGATTTATGGATGTTGAGGTGTGACCTAGAAAGCACAAGAAGAAGAAATTCTTCACCAACCTCGAAGAAATCTCTGGAAGAATCAAGCCTTCTTCACCGTTGCACCGCCATGGATGGAAGGATCGAGATGCATCGTGAATTTCCCTTCACCGACTTAAGAGAAGTATAAATAGGAAGTTGGGGTTCTCATTTTGGTCATTCCCAGCACAACGCAAAACAGATTGTAAAAGATCAGGTCTCTTGAGTTGAGTTGAGTTGTGATAGTGTGTGGTGAGGTACATAGAGAGATTACTATACACTACTAAAGTGTATTTGTAGTTGTGTTTAGAGTGTTTGTACATTGTAATTGTACAAAGTGTTTAAGTAATAATAATAATATTATTATTACTTGTGGTTCGTGAATTTGGGTACCAAAACTCAACAATTTGGTATCAGAGCTGTACGATCTAGACATGGGCAAACCGGAACCGGAACCGGGCGGAACCGGAGAACCGAACCCGAACCGAAACCGGCAGAACCGGAACCGGCAAGAACCGGAACCGGCATGAACCGAAACCGGCATGAACCGAAACCGGCCGGTTCACGGTTCAGTCTCGGTTCCTCTTTTCCAAAAACCGTGAACCGCCGGTTTTGGAACCGGAACCGGAACGGGGAACCGGAACCTAGGAACCGGCGGTTCGAGCAACGGAACCGGCGGTTCTTGCTGAAAATTCAAAAAAAATCGAAATTTGCCCGTGAATATCATTGGATTGAGTACATGAATATCATTGGATTTGTCCTCATTCTTTAATCTTTGCGCATTTACAGTTGGTAACATTTATATTGGGATGGAGGGAGTATTATACAAAGTTTAGCGTGCTGATATCTGGTCATTCACAGTTGCTATCTTGACATATCCAATGCTTTACTTCTAGCAGTTCAAATTTTCTTTGGCATGAATACGCGGTTTAGGAGCTTTACACGTTTGCAAACTTTCAAGAAACTTTGTGCAACAGATTTTTAAAATATAATGTTTCACCACTACTCCCGTGATCAGCTGAATTACACATAAGCTCCAAGTAGCAAACTTAATGGCGAAGGTGGTTACAACTTACAAGCAACTTTCGACAAGTAACTTGAAACAACACCATAATGTTTTGGCCAAGGTGGGAACTCTCTAATGGAAGCCTAAATAGAGGAATAGAGGAGGAGATTTAAAAGTTTATAACTATCCGTAAGCATTGTTACGTAACATGCACATTCTAGTATAATTATTTTGGTTTTATGAATGTCAACCTTCATCGTTATTAAGTGATAAAGTGCTATGGGCGGTCGCCCACCTCTCTTGGGCGGTCGCCCGCAGACGATTTCAAAAAAAAAAAAAAAAAAAAGAGAGGACAAAAAGAGCAGGAGAAGCGAGTGGGCGGGCAGGAACCGGCATTAAGGAACCGGCAACCGGGAGCCGGATTTTGGCGGTTCCGTCTCAGTTCCCCCCCTTCCGGAGCCGGAACCGGCGGTTCGGGCCGGAGCAGGCAGGGAGCCGGTTGCCCATACCTAGTACGATCCGGGATCGTGGGAACATTCTTTGCGGGGGCATTCACGAGTTCGGTGCGCTGTCAGGGATAGTGAAGCAAGTTGGTCCGGGACCTCGCTTACTTGATAGCACGTGGGAGAAGTGTATCAAGTCACCATTACAGAAATTATTGGCACAACTTCGGGCATGGAGGGCGGAATGAGTACAACTATCGTGATTGGCGAACATGTATGAAGTCCTACCTTAAAGGACAGGACTTATGGAACATTGTAGACGGCACGGAGACCTCCCCGCCCGAGAACAACACGGAGCAACTCCGCAAATGGGAAATTAAAGCAGGGAAGGCATTATATGCAATCAAGACGACCATCGACAAAAATATGCTCGCACGCATTGAAGATATCGAGGTGCCAAAAGAAGCGTGGGATGCTTTGGCTGCTCTCTTCTCAAAGAAAAATGCTGCCCGACTACAGCTCCTGAAAAGAGAGCTTATGAATACGTCACAAGGTACGTATTCGGTCAGTGACTATTTCTTTAAAATCAGAAACTTGTGCCGTGAAATAGAGCAATTGGATCCCACTTCAAAAATCGGAGAAGATCGGATGCGTAGAATAATAATCAATGGTCTAAACCCCGAATATTCTACGTTTATCACGGCAATCCAAGGTTGGCCTGTACAACCGTCCTTAATAGATTTAGAAAATCTATTAGCGAACCAAGAAGCCCTTGCCAAGAAAATGGCGGGAGTATCATTAAAGAATACAGAAGAGGCACTATTCAGCAAACGAAGAGGCCAACCACGGAAAAATAGTGGTACGTGGAAAAAACGTGAAGATGACAAAGAAAAGTCAAATGGGCAGCGTCAACGTAGTCACCAACCAGGGGAAGCTCAAGGAAGCTCTCAGAAAGGGGGAGCTCAACAACGCCAAGGCTATAGATCCCGGCCACAGGGGAATAGACGTGATGGTGACGAGTGCTACAATTGTGGCAAGAAGGGTCATTTTGCTCGGGATTGTCGATCGAGGAGAAGGTCGTTTGAAGGTAACGCGGTGACGTCAGGAGGTCATCAAGGAGATAACAGCGAGGAAGAGTGGGACCTAGAAGTGTCCTACGCGATGAGATTCTTCTAGAAGCTTCTCGGCAGGAGAACGACTTTAATGTAGGGAAGGTGACAACTGCAAGTGCCATCATGGAGATTGAAGACCGAGCACTTGCCGCAACTACTCAGAAGCTAGTCGACTACAACAAGGATTGGATTGTCGACTCTGGATGCTCCAACCACATGACGGGAGACCAGGAGAAGCTCAGTTGCATGTCTGAGTACAAGGGAGGTCGAGTTGTCGTGACAGCTAACAATTCGAGAATGCCAATAGCCCATATTGGCAAGACAAAGATCGTGCCACGATTTAGTTCTCATCAAGTCCGATTGCGTAACGTGTTTCACGTACCAGGCATGAAGAAGAATTTATTATGCGTGTCTCGGTTGACGTCTCCAGGAAATTACGTCGTGTTTGGACCAACGGACGTGAAGGTTTATAGAGACTTAAGGATTGATAGCAAGCCGTTCATGGAAGGAAAAAGAGTGGAGTCTAATATTTACGTGATGTCAACGGAGTCGGCATACGTAGATAAGACAAGGAAGAACGAGACTGCAGACTTGTGGCACGCACGGTTGGGGCATGTCAGCTATCACACTCTAAGAAAGATGATGATAGGGTCAATGGTGAAAGGACTGCCATCCTTAGATATTCGTACTGATACAATTTGTGCCGGTTGCCAATACGGTAAGGCACATCAGCTGCCTTATGATGAGTCAAAGTTCAGAGCCAAAGAACCGTTGGACCTGGTGCACTCAGATGTGTTTGGCCGAGTCAAGCAACCATCTTGTAGCGGCATGAGATACATGGTGACGTTCATCGACGACTATTCACGGTACGTTTGGGTCTATTTTATGAAAGAAAAATCTGAAACTCTGGCCAAGTTTAAAGAATTCAAGGAAAAAGTGGAAAATAAGATTGGAAGGAGCATACGGTGCTCAACGAACGGTATAACGGTGGAGAATATATGTCAGAAGAATTTTCTCAATATCTTCGTGAGTGCAAGATTAGGCGACAATTGACGTGTCCAGGCACTCCACAACAGAACGGAGTAGCGGAAAGAAAGAACCGACATCTTACAGAGACTTGTCGAAGTATGTTGTACGCCAAGAATGTTCCCGCACGGTTTTGGGCTGAATTCATGAAGACTGCGGCACATGTAATAAATAGGCTGCCACAAGCAAGGTTGGGGTTTGTCTCTCCTTTCCAGAAACTATGGCACACCAAACCTATGGTAAGTCATTTTCGAGTATTTGGTTGCGTGTGCTATGTCTTCGTACCGGATCACCTTCGATCGAAATTTGACAAGAAGTCTATAAGGTGCATATTCATTGGATACGACAATGAAAGAAAAGGATGGAAATGTTGTGACCCCACGTCAGGTCGTTACCATGTATCCAGAAATGTGGTGTTTGATGAAGCATCATCTTGGTGGTCACCTCAACAAGCAGCGCTTCCAGACTCGAAGGAGATAGAAGAAAAGTTGCAAGAAAAGTTCGTGGAGCAAACAAAGGAAGGAGAGTCAAGCAACCCGGAAGCTGTGAAAGTGCCGCCACTAGTTATTGAAGAGGAACAAGAGCCGACCTCTCCCATAGAATTTAATAAGCCGACAAGTCCATGGAGCACCGGTGTGCACAGAAGTCAAGAAGAACCGCCAAGTTCACAAGAAGGTTCTAGAGAAGGAAGCCCAGAAGCTCCACTACAACAACAATCTATAAGGAGATCTAACAGGCAACGAAGACCAAATCCTAAGTATGCAAATGCGGCACTTACAGAAGACAATAGCTTTAGAGAGCCTTCAACTTTTGAAGAGGCTGCTCAAAATATTGAATGGAGAAAAGCTATGGACGAGGAGATGGCAGCACTTAAGCAAAATGAGACATGGGATTTGGTTCCGAAACCCAAAGATGTAAAACCCATATCATGCAAGTAGGTTTACAAAGTAAAGACACGTCATGATGGTTCAATCGAGCGATATAAAGCACGGTTAGTGGCTCGTGGGTTCTCTCAACAATATGGACTAGACTATGATGAAACATTTAGTCCCGTGGCGAAGATTACCACTGTTCGTGTGCTACTAGCATTAGCCGCTAGCAAGTCATGGAAACTTTGGCAAATGGATGTCAAGAATGCCTTCTTACATGGGGAAGTTGATCGAGACATCTACATGGAGCAACCACAAGGATATGAACGGAAGGACCGATTGGAGTATGTGTGCAAATTAAGAAAGGCTCTATATGGACTAAAGCAGGCACCCAGCTTGTTACGGAAAGATTGCAGAGTTTCTAGTTCAAAGTGGATATGTGTTGGCACCGTCAGATTCAAGCTTGTTTGTCAAGTACGAACAAGGAAAACTAGCTATTGTGCTAGTTTATGTGGACGATTTAATCATTACGGGGGACGATATGGACGAAATTCAAAGGACAAGGGAGAACTTGTCTGTCCGATTTCAAATGAAAGAGCTTGGAGAGCTAAAACACTTTCTTGGGCTTGAAGTTGATCATGATGAAGGAGGTTTGTTCCTATGCCAGCAAAAGTATGCTAAAGATCTCCTACAAAGATATGGGATGCTTGATTGTAAACCAATCTCCACCCCAATGGAAGTCAATGCAAAGTTATGTGCGGAAGAAGGCAAGGATCTTGAAGATGGGACGATGTACCGGCAATTGGTAGGTAGCCTAATCTACTTAACCCTGACGAGGCCAGACATCGCATTTGCAGTGGGAGTAGTAAGTCGATTCATGCAAAAACCAAAGAAGCCACACTTGGAAGCCGTAAGAAGAATATTGAGATATGTAAAGGGAACAATCGACTATGGGCTTCTATATCAGAAAGGCGGATATCACAAAGTAATCGGCTACTGTGATGCAGATTACGCAGGAGATCATGATACCCGACGCTCAACAACCGGGTATGTGTTCGGTCTTGGCTTGGGAGCAGTCACATGGTGTAGCAAGAGACAATCAACTGTGTCATTGTCAACCACTGAAGCGGAGTACAAATCTGCAAAGAATGGCGGCTCAAAGAAAGTACATGGTTGATGAAGTTCTTGAAGGATCTACATCAACCAATCGATTATGCGGTCGAGCTACACTGTGATAACCAATCAGCTATTCGTCTAGCCGAAAATCCAGTATTTCATGCTCGGACAAAACATGTGGAAGTACACCACCATTTCATAAGGGAGAAAGTGCTACAAGGGAAGATACAAATGTGCCCGATCAAAACAGGGGACCAAATTGCAGATGTGTTCACTAAGAGTCTTAGTGCAAAGAAGTTCGAGGAGTTCAGAGAAAAACTAGGTATGACTACAAGGTCGAGAAGAGTCAGCGTTGAGGGGGAGTGTTGAAATCACAACCCTGCTCTTCTCTATTCTAGAAGATTCAAGATTTCCCCCAATTTTCTAGGGTTCTTGAAAGCCCTAGATGTTTGAAGAAAATCTGGAATCTTCTTGATTGAACACAAGAACACAACAAGGAGATTTATGGATGTTGAGGTGTGACCTAGAAAGCACAAGAAGAAGAAATTCTTCACCAACCTGGAAGAAATCTCTGGAAGAATCAAGCCTTCTTCACCGTTGCACCGCCATGGATGGAAGGATCGAGATGCATCGTGAATTTCCCTTCACCGACTTAAGAGAAGTATAAATAGGAAGTTGGGGTTCTCATTTTGGGCATTCCCAAGACAACAAGCAAAGCAGATTGTAAAAGATCAGGTCTCTTGAGTTGAGTTGAGTTGTGATAGTGTGTGGTGAGGTACATAGAGAGATTACTATACACTACTAAAGTGTATTTGTAGTTGTGCTTAGAGTGTTTGTACATTGTAATTGTACAAAGTGTTTAAGTAATAATAATAATATTATTATTACTTGTGGTTCGTGAATTTGGGTACCAAAACTCAACAAATGAAACAGAGTTGGTTTGATTAGCCTAGTGTTGTTAATTGTGCTTTTCCCAGTTTGCGTAGTTGCAGTGGTTTCTTGTATGGCTGCAGCTCTTTAAGGGGATCATAATGAAGTATTACCTCAGTCCCAAAATGAATGTTTATTTATATTATTGAACTATAACAAAACACACATTCATTTTGGGAGAAATTCTTTTCAATGATCAGAAGCATGATGCCTTGTTATAGGAGCAGACTCAATCTTCAAGATAGAGTTATGATGCTCCCACGCCAACATGGTTGCACAGGGCTGACTGAGCAAAGGTAATGAGGATACACCAGCTATCTTCTCCGTTGGTCACCTACACACATGCAAGACAAGTTAACTAAATCGGGGGCGTCTCTGGCGTTACCCCTCCGGTGTGAGAGCAGTGGCGGATCTACGTAAAATTGTTTGGTGTTGCCTGTACGTTCTAAAAAAAAAAAAACAAATAATGGCGCTAAGCAATTCTTGGCGGATCTTCAATTTTACCAATTTTTTTCCTTATTCCATGTGGAAAGCGAAGTTTTATTCCACTTACAATTGTGTAGGCCTACATTTAAAAGAATCATTAATAATACTACAGTATATTAATGTTTCAAATTTCAATTATTTAACAAAGCCCAATTGAGCCCAAACCCTTTAGGTCTCCATATAAATATCAAAGTGTTGCCCCTTCTTCCCCTAAAAATAATGCAGCGCCGTCCCTAAATAAAGTGATTGTTCAGCCGCCGATCTTCACCACCAATTTGTGCAACAACGCTACCTTCTCCCACCCTCTCTCTACAACCGACCAATTTAACACCAATACGACCGTCTCTGCCTCCTCTTTCTCGTCCTACCACCTCTTCTCTACCATCTAGCAGTCCAACTTCAACCATTTTCGTCTCTATCTCTGTCTTCTGGTGCAATGCAACCTTATTCCGGCTACATTGAATGACAAATTTCATCTTCTCAATCTTCGGTTAACTCAAAACACAGCACTTACATGATTTCCAAGAATGAAAAACAATTAAGGGATCAACATGGAGGAGGAGTTTCATATCTCGCTAATTTTTTTATTTTTTTTTGGTGTTGCCTAGGCAACACCTGGCACAACTACAGATCCGCCCCTGTGTGAGAGTAAGTTAACAAGTCACAATATCAACAATGACTAAGAAAGCTTAGAGAGAGAGAGAGTGCAGAGAAGAACAAGAAAAAAACTTACCTAATGATATTTTCTAGGTTGCTTTTATACTTCCATCTCTCATGTGCAAGGCACATGTATAGGACATGTGATACAGTTGCAGAGGAAGAGCAAAGGGGCAAGACTCATGATGAACAACAGGCAACAGATGCTGAACAACAAGCTGCTGAGGCGGAAGAAGCAGGCTGGGCACCAGGCGGCCGCCTCTTCCCCACCCAGGCGTGCGCCTCACCTGAAGAACATTAAGGCCGAGCTACTGATCGCGAGGCGGGCGCCTCAAGAATGCCCAGGCGGGCGCCTCAAGTGACGGGCAGATTTGCTCACATTGCTGATGTTTTTAATCTTGCTGTTTTATTTAATTAACTTAGGGGTATTTTGGTACTTTGTTTGCTATTTCGTTTTAGGGTTTTAGGAGATTATTTAAACATCTTTATGGCTTTGAATAACTTAAGTTTTTGGATTTATGAATTGAATTAAAGGACAAGAACGGCTAGGCCTTCTTTGTTAACGAATCTTGTTGATTTCTTGTTCGGTTCCATCTCATAACCTCCGTTTCCTACATCATTTGGTATCAGTTGTCTGGACGATTTGATGGCCGAACGAGGGCGTGGAGTTCGTGAAGGAAAAGGTGTTCGTGGAAGGGGCCGTGCAGCGGATCCTCCGGAAGACGATCATCACCGCGAGCGTGATATACGCGATATCGAGATCGACGATCTGAGACGACAGGTTCAGGTACTTTCACTCCAAGTTCGGAATCGCAGAAATCGTGGGGGGACACCGCCGATTATGGGTTCTGATTCGGATATTTCTTCCGAGGGTGAGGAGTATCACAATGGTGTCGATTCCTTGACCAGAAATCATGATAGGTATGCAACTAACCATTCGAGGGAAGTCGATATGAAGATCGAAACTCCGGATGTCGAAGGTAAGGCAAACCCTACTGATTCCTTTGTGTTTTGGGTTGAAACTGTTGGGTTTAACGAGGGTATTTTTGTCGAATCTTCAAGTCATGAACATCTTGTCGATTGGTCAAAACCCCCTCGATTTGATACATATCCTGAAGAGTCGATTGATTCTTGGATGGATACTATTGGTTTTAAAAAAGGTTCTTTGGTCGAATCTTCAAGAGAAGAAAATTTTGTTGATTGGTCCAAACCACCTATGTGAGCAACCCAACCCGGAACCTAACGCGTGTCCCGAGCTTGAGAAGCTCAAAGTAAGAAAACCCATCTTATATTTTTAAAACTTTTATTCGCCTTTATAAGAAAACCAATTCTAAATTTTTCCATAAACAAAATCAAATAAATATATCTCCACTTGAAGGAATTTAAACAAATACTCTAAGAACCATACTTAATTAATTACATTGAGAACTCTAATTAACATTGTTTAACAAAAGAGTTTTTCTTACAACTTATAAAAGAGTAATACTTAAATATGAATCCCGACAACCCACATATATACCTATCCTGACAAGTCCCAAAAGCAAGAGTCCAAACTCTTTTCCCGGCCTCACTGGTTCAGGTCACCTGTCTCAACACAATCTAAAGCAGTAAAAGGGAAGGGGTGAGAATAAATCTCAATAAGCTATTATGAATGCAGCAAGATGCCAAACAAGATGCAACACATAGCATGGTAGCACATAACACATTATGAAAGCGGTAAACACCTTACGTTACCTCATTTTACCTTTCCCGTCTGAACAATAAGTCGTACAACGTGGGAGTAAAACTCCGCTCTTTGGTGAATTGCCCCCATGCACATTCACCGCTTATAGGTCTCATACCCCAGAGATCCATATAAGAAAATAGGATACTTATATGACCCTTATTTAGAGTATCATATAATATCATCGCTATTGTAAAGCTTTTGGCTTCATACGTAGCATTCCACCGGTACACCAAATTGCGGCGGCATGTAAGGTTTTGGCTCAATACAGCGGCTAGCACCCCCACTCTGTGGCCAGAGGGCAGGGTCACAGTATAATGAACCTTCAATCATTTATAGAACAAATCAATAATTGATTGAATTCCATTATACCCCCTAATCATATATACTCGTTCAAGCACATGATAGATACTTGAAATAAATCCACAAAGGGGATAAGAACATAACAACATGGTAATGTATACTCATGTGAAATCAATACTATAGTGCAACAGTTCATGTAATACACTATGCATACTACCATTAACGAATATACATTCAAGTAAGGTATCCATATAACCACATAATCCACAACGGGATACAATATAATCAACATGTCATATAATCCACAACTGGGATACAATACAAGCAACATGCCAAATAGTCCACAAATGGGATACCATACAACCATATACCAAATAATCCACAATTGGGATACAATATATTGATGTAACACATATATATTCCTAACCAACACAATAGTGTGATTATAGTCTCTACACTGTTCAACTAATCACCAAGGTATGGGAGCAAGTAAGGCCACCCTAAACCATAAACCATTATTACGAAGTCATTACTCATCCTTGAATAATATTCATAACAGTGCAAGACCTACTTCCAACAATTCCATCTTGATCAAATAAGACATCATGGCCTAGCCAAGATATTCTACTTTAACTTAGGTTTAAAAGGATTAATTCATATCCGGGTTGGACTAGGTTCTACTAATTTATAAGGGTTGGGATTCAAGCCACGAAGTTATTGGTGAAAATCAGCAAGAAGGGAAACTGAGGAAATTCTGGTGACATGGGCGACCGCCCAAGTCACTATGGGCGACCGCCCAAGAGGGTCTAATAAGGGTTACACTTTCTGGTGGGTTGGGCGGCCGCTCAAGGGCCTATGGGCGATCGCCCCAAGGAGATTTCGGCACTTGAAATTTCTAACTCCTTTTCACATATTTTCTTTTCCCCATTTATAATCTTTCTTAAAAATACTCAAAAGGATTTTCTAACTTTACAAACCTCATTTTAAATCATTAAATCCCCAAATAACATAACCCTAAATCATTTACCCCTTGATTCTCCACCCATTTCACTACCACAATTCAAGTTTAACCTCCTTAATCTAGCTTAATCCATTTTCTTGCACTATTGATCATCTTCCTTAAACAACCACATCATTCTATAACATAAACCCATTTCTTAACTACAAGAAGGTTTCCAAAGCATCTAATACCCTCATTCCTTCAACTTAAACCCCCATATCATAACTAAAATCAATTAAATCTTGAATAATCATTTTACTCAAATAACCATATTAAAAATACAATATACTTTTTCTTTTCATAAAACATTCATTAACACATAAAATGTGCAATATTTAGAAAGAAGTCATAATAACTTACTTTAGGATTTTTGGATGAAAAGATGATCTTCTTAGCTTGATTGATTCCTCTAGTTGTCCCCACCTCAAAAGTACTCTTGGATTTGAAAATGGATGAGAAATGGACTTGCTAGAGATCTTGAAAGTGAGGCTTTCAATGGAGGTTTTCCATGGAAAATGGCAAGAGAGAAATGAGGAGAAGAATAATGGAGGAGGTTAGAGGAAGTATGGAAAGGGTAAGGGTAAAAGTGTAGGAGGTATGGGTTGCCTTGACTTGGGGAGGAGAAAGGAGAGGATTTTAGGGAGATGGTCCCCTCCACCCTAAAATGCAAGGCTTTCAACATTTTAATTAAACTCCACTTTTCCTTTATTTATTTTACCCATTTTAACCTCCTTTTACTATTTATCAAATTCCTATTTTTATTTTCTCCTAAAGTTCTTTATTTAATTTCTCTATCATTTTATTCTAATATAAGAAATAAAGTTTATAAAAATGGACACATAATATTAACAATAATATTAAAAGCTCACAATATGATATTAAAATTAGGGCCTAGGGTTAGGGTCGTTACACTCACTCCCCCTTAAAGAAAATTCGTCCCGAATTTTAAACCTGATTACCTTAATGATCAATAACAAAGGATACTTTCCCAAGCATTTCAAATTACAACCTTCAAATAGTTTCCTTAATGTCATGATTCTTCTATACATTCTCACAACCCAAATATTCTAGAATTTAATCCCGAAATTGTAATTCTAATAACTCTTCAACGTTTTCCCCACATAGATCAAATCCGCCTAAACATCATTAATTGAAGAACTCCATACGTACGAAGGATCATACAAATAAATTTTCCATATCACATTTTATACAGTACCCCTTCAATGCTAAACCAAAACTGCTATTATACTCAGCTCCACTAAGATTAATAAAACCTTTCAAGTGGAAAAGAAATCTATCACTCCACATACCATCTATTCTTCAAGAGTTTGGATAGTTTTCTCATTTTGAAACTATCCTCTAATCCTATTAAATTCTGAATCACCGCTGAACTTCCCTTAAAGTCTCCACATTCTATGGGTCTAACTTGACTATTTGCAACAATATCTCACCTTACGACTCAAAGGATACACTTGACGACACCTAAGCCTTTCAGCTAATCGCATTCGAAGTCACAATAACTTTTCCGGATAATATAAAATGACGCAATTAAAATCTTTTAATAGTTCCACCCATCGCTTCGGCTTGTTAATCTCTTCCTTTCGAATAACTAATTTCTCCAAACTCATAGGGTCGGTCACAAATCCCAAAAGGAAACTTCAGAAAGATAAGATTCTTACTTAGATAACGCAACACAATTGTAGTCACTCTCAAGTGCGGAATAAGAAAATTTCCGCTTTATCTAAGTTAACTTCCTCGAAACATACGCTATCACTTTCCATACCTCATAATATCACCACCTAATCTTTCTTGAATAAACACTTAAAATTCACAAAGTTCTCACATCCACTAGGTAAGGTAAGGATCGGATCCATAGTCAATCTATTCCCCCTCTCTATCACTATGATTCATCCTTATTACATCCCACACCATTTATACATCCATTAGAGTTAACTAAAGCAACGATTGTTCAATTCTCAAGAACTCCTTAAAATTCCTTCGATAATACTTGCCAACCCAAAGATCACGGACTCAATCCTTGTAAGATCCATGGTAACCTTCAAACTCAAGACTATATAACCCAAAATATAAAATCCTTGCGAGCCAACTCACATTTGCTAAACTTCTCAAACGATGAATTTCCACTAAAGATAAATAACACAACTCACAAATTATCTTCATGATCCTCTCGAAACTTTAAATAAACAAAGAGGTCATCAATCATAATTGTCATAAAGCCAACAAAATAAGGATTTAAAATTCTGATTATCATACTTAGAATCAACACATGAAATATTTTGATGGGAACACAATTACCATCTACTCACAACTAGCACGTAAAATTTCTGAAAAGACTTCTTATGCAAGTCTAACACATACTAATATCCTTCACACTTTTAACCAAAACTTTCTGCCTTTAATGCTTACATAATAAGAATACCATATAAATGTTTATTTATATTAAATACCCACATAATCAATTTAAGTATAGAAAAGGAGACTCACTTCTTATGATAGTCTATCAATGCTCAACAACTACTTAACCCTCCAGGTCAAGTATATCTCATAATTACACATCGGTAATCATACCAAATAAACTGGCAATACATGCCCAGCTATAACCACATCACCACCGTGGTAAACCAAAGAAGATTCGAGGTATTCTCTCATAAGAGCAGAATCCTCTAACAATAAAACAATTTCTCAAGTAATGTATGCTACATAGAAGCAACATGCTATGCTACACATAATGATATGAAACAAGATCTATAAAATATGACCCCTACTTCTGAGACGGGGAATATACCTCTAGTGACCTCCGAGTGAGCTATCTCTCCTAGGCCTGAAACACATACTCGACCTTAGACCTTCACTTTACAATGCCATTTTAACCTAGATAATATTGCTATTACTAAATCTTTCTTCAAATTCTTTCATGATCATTATAACTTAACTAAAATGGACACATAATTCCCAATAACTTTGAATATCAACCTTACCACATTCATTCCAAAACCACCCTTTCCTGTTTATTTCTAAAGCCCTTTTAATTGACTAACCATTACAACCACCATGCATATCACCTAATACATCATATACTATATATGACCACAATTCAACAACAACTATACCACTTAGTCAATTTTAAGCATAAAGTTCTCAAATGATACCACATACTGTCTCCAAGTCCTATAACCCTATTACTCTATCTTCCCACATTAAATCATATCTTATTATCACTAGTTGCCATATTCATTCACCCACTACTCAAGTTATTTTCATTATTTTTACACATCACAAGCCACACAACAATATTCTCTCCACCATATATCAACCTTTATAATACCCTTTTTAATTACCAACTCATATTTTACCAAGCCATCACTTTACTCATTTTCAAACCCTTTTTCATTATTTCAAAAGCCAAGCAGATTGTCAAACTTATCAATAATCATTTACACAATACCTATAGCATCATATAACATTTATAACAACAACTTTACAACTTAGCCAACTTCATCAAAAGGACCCGAAACAATACCACATACTTAAATCATTTTTCTTAACATCAATACTATATCAAAACTTCACTATACCACATCTCAACTAAATTAACAATTTCAACTCAAGTAAAATGTACCAACTCACCTGTAACATTTCCCATATTCAATCCAAAACCATTTGAATTTATTACTAAAATACCATGACTGTGAGGCTACAATTTAAACATCCTTCATTTTCTAAAACTTTTCGCTGATCATCATTGTTTCCAGCCATTAAAACAAACTTCTGCACTAAACACTCGGCGTCAATTACCACACACTCCCCCTTAATTTAGACATCTACCCTTGACCTCTAAACTAAGCTTTGATACCAACTGTGAGCAACCCAACCCGGGACCTAACGCGTGTCCCGAGCTTGAGAAGCTCAAAGTAAGAAAACCCATCTTATATTTTTAAAACTTTTATTTGCCTTTATAAGAAAACCAATTCTAAATTTTTCCATAAACAAAATCAAATAAATATATCTCCACTTGGAGGAATTTAAACAAATACTCTAAGAACCATACTTAATTAATTACATTGAGAACTCTAATTAACATTGTTTAACAAAAGAGTTTTCCTTACAACTTATAAAAGAGTAATACTTAAATATGACTCCCGACAACCCACATATATACCTATCCTGACAAGTCCCAAAAGCAAGAGTCCAAACTCTTTTCCCGGCCTCATTTGGTTCGGGTCACTGTCTCAGCACAATCTAAAGCAGTAAAAGGGAAGGGGTGAGAATAAATCTCAATAAGCTATTATGAATGCAGCAAGATGCCAAACAAGATGCAACACATAGCATGGTAGCACATAACACATTATGAAAGCGGTAAACACCTTACGTTACCTCATTTTACCTTTCCCGTCTGAACAATAAGTCGTACAACGTGGGAGTAAAACTCCGCTCTTTGGTGAATTGCCCCCATGCACATTCACCGCTTATAGGTCTCATACCCCAGATCCATATAAGAAAATAGGATACTTATATGACCCTTATTCGAGTATCATATAATATCATCGCTCTTGTAAAGCTTTTGGCTTCATACGAGCATTCCACAGGTACACCAAATTGCGGCGGCATGTAAGGCTTTTGGCTCAATACGGCGGCTAGCACCCCACTCTGTGGCGCGAGAGGGCGGAGTCACGAGTATAATGAACCTTCAATCATTTATAGAACAAATCAATAATTGATTGAATTCCATTATACCCCCTAATCATATATACTCGTTCAAGCACATGATAGATACTTGAAATAAATCCACAAAGGGGATAAGAACATAACAACATGGTAATGTATACTCATGTGAAATCAATACTATAGTGCAACAGTTCATGTAATACACTATGCATACTACCATTAACGAATATACATTCAAGTAAGGTATCCATATAACCACATAATCCACACCGGGATACAATATAATCAACATGTCATATAATCCACAACTGGGATACAATACAAGCAACATGCCAAATAGTCCACAAATGGGATACCATACAACCATATACCAAATAATCCACAATTGGGATACAATATATTGATGTAACACATATATATTCCTAACCAACACAATAGTGTGATTATAGTCTCTACCTTTGTTCAACTAATCACCAAGGTATGGGAGCAAGTAAGGCCACCCTAAACCATAAACCATTATTACGAAATCATTACTCATCCTTGAATAATATTCATAACAGTGCAAGACCTACTTTCAACAATTCCATCTTGATCAAATAAGACATCATGGCCTAGCCAAGGTATTCTACTTTAACTTAGGTTAAAAAGGATTAATTCATATCCGGGTTGGACTAGGTTCTACTAATTTATAAGGGTTGGGATTCAAGCCACGAGGTTATTGGTGAAAATCAGCAAGAAGGGAAACTGAGGAAATTCTGGTGACATGGGCGACCGCCCAAGTCACTATGGGCGACCGCCCAAGAGGGTCTAATAAGGGTTACACTTTCTGGTGGGTTGGGCGGCCGCTCAAGGGCCTATGGGCGACCGCCCAAGGGAGATTTCAGCACTTCGAAATTTCTAACTCCTTTTCACATATTTTCTTTTCCCCATTTATAATCTTTCTTAAAAATACCCAAAAGGATTTTCTAACTTTACAAACCTCATTTTAAATCATTAAATCCCCAAATAACATAACCCTAAATCATTTACCCCTTGATTCTCCACCCATTTCACTACCACAATTCAAGTTTAACCTCCTTAATCTAACTTAATCCATTTTCTTGCACTATTGATCATCTTCCTTAAACAACCACATCATTCTATAACATAAACCCATTTCTTAACTACAAGAAGGTTTCCAAAGCATCTAATACCCTCATTCCTTCAACTTAAACCCCCATATCATAACTAAAATCAATTAAATCTTGAATAATCATTTTACTCAAATAACCATATTAAAAATACAATATACTTTTTCTTTTCATAAAACATTCATTAACACATAAAATGTGCAATATTTAGAAAGAAGTCATAATAACTTACTTTAGGATTTTTTGGATGAAAAGATGATCTTCTTAGCTTGATTGATTCCTCTAGTTGTCCCCACCTCAAAAGTACTCTTGGATTTGAAAATGGATGAGAAATGGACTTGCTAGAGATCTTGGAAGTGAGGCTTTCAATGGAGGTTTTCCATGGAAAATGGCAAGAGAGAAATGAGGAGAAGAATAATGGAGGAGGTTAGAGGAAGTATGGAAAGGGTAAGGGTAAAAGTGTAGGAGGTATGGGTTGCCTTGACTTGGGGAGGAGAAAGGAGAGGATTTTAGGGAGATGGTCCCCTCCACCCTAAAATGCAAGGCTTTCAACATTTTAATTAAACTCCACTTTTCCTTTATTTATTTTACCCATTTTAACCTCCTCTTACTATTTATCAAATTCCTATTTTTATTTTCTCCTAAAGTTCTTTATTTAATTTCTCTATCATTTTATTCTAATATAAGAAATAAAGTTTATAAAAATGGACACATAATATTAACAATAATATTAAAAGCTCACAATATGATATTAAAATTAGGGCCTAGGGTTAGGGTCGTTACAACCTAGGTATGATATGTGTCATTGTGACGATTGTCAAGTATCGACAATCGGTCCTGTTTATGACAATAACTCACCTGCTGATAAGGAGTCAGAGAAAATATTTGATAATCAAGGGGCAACCTTGGTGTGGAAGTTTGAAGAGGTTACCATTGATTTTGGGTACACAGATCCGTTTGACATGTATTTCCCCTGTTCTTTTGTTCGATACAATATTCAGAATTTAATTATGGAGTTTTTCGTATCATTGAATTGGGCTGATTGGATGGATATTGTCACACGGGCAATGAAATTTAGAGTTCGTCAAGGGCATCAAATCCCTTTTACGGATGGAGTTCAGATTTTTTGGGGCATCGTGGTGTTCATATCAAGGATATTGACTCGTGGACGAGTCTTTCTGAGAGGAGGATGATACGCTTGCAGAGGAAGAGCAAAGCGGGCAAGACTCATGATGAACAACAGCAACGTATGGCCGAACAACAAGCTTCGAGGCTTCGCCGCGAGGCGGAAGAAGCGGCCGGGCACCGTGGCCGCCTCTTCCCCACCTGTGCGTGCGCCTCACCTTAAGAACATCAAGGCCGAGCTGCGATCGCGAGGCGGGCGCCTGAATGCCTGCGCGGGCGCCTCCAAGTGACGCGAGATTTGCTCACATTGCTGATGTTTTTAATCTTGCTGTTTTATTTAATTAACTTAGGGGTATTTTGGTACTTTGTTTGCTATTTCGTTTTAGGGTTTTAGGAGAGTATTTAAACATCTTTATGGCTTTGAATAACTTAAGTTTTTGGATTTATGAATTGAATTACCGTTTCCTACATCAACATGTGTCAATCATCTACAAGGGGTGCTAACCACCCAAAATGTTAGTGGAGACGCCAACTTTTTGGCCTGACAGGTTTCTTATCATTGACGGCTATGGTGGGACCATGATGTGATAGCCTAGGTATATCTCAGAAATCACTGTTAGTATGGATGTCGCTCAGGCGACAATCAAGAGGAGGCGGCAACTTCGGGTTGCCGCCAACACTGCAGGCGAGATTCCTGCCTTGTGACGCTATCATTCTCAGTTATTTATGAAACTGAAAAATCCATTTTCATCAACTGTAACTTAATTTGAACATATTTCACTTTTACGATTTTACCCTTCTTTTTTTTTAATTATAAAGCCCATATTGTACCACAATTTCGTAAATAAGTCAAGCTACCAATGCTTCTTATTAGACTATGTCAGTTAGCAACCGATTCAACTCAACTCAACAATTAAATATTATTTTTCTCTCCATTTACTCAGTTTATATCTACAATCAACCTTTTTTTTTATCATCTATCTGTAGCAACCCAATTCAACCCAACCCGACTAACATTATCTCTTTAAACTATCTTTTATTTAATTTATTACATATTATTGATACTCAATTTATATTATTTTTCTAATCTTATAATAAATTAATAAAAATAAATTTAACTACTAAATTTATAATAATTGCAAAAAACAAACTTAATAAAAATATCAAACAAAATTAAAATTAAAACTTAATACTATAATACATGACGAAAATAAAATTACATGAAATGAAATGAAATGACATGAAAATTACATATTTAATTATCATCATCGAATTTTTGTCAAATGTGCTCAATCAAATCATCTCTAAGCATAAATTCCTCAGAATTATTAAAAAAAAAAAGAAAATTTGGTTCCATGAGGGAATTATTATTATTTTTTTTTTTTTTTGGAATTTAGGATAAAAAAAGTTGGGCAAAAGAATGATTTTTTAGAGTGAGAAAGGGAGTATTTGAGTTGTGTCTCAAAAATATCAAACCGGTCTCTATTTATAGAGAATGAAAAAAACAAAATTTAGGTGATTTTATTTTTTATTTTTAATAAAATATAAATATATTTATAGTCATTTTAAAATTATATTTAAAAAGATAAATCAAAAAGTTGAGAGAACCAATCAAAAAGTGCCACTTGGCACAATGTAATGAAAGATTTTTTGCCACTCTTGTGTTCGAAATTCAAAAAATTCAATTGCCCCTTCTCTTTTCTTTCTTCTTTTCTTTTCTTTTCATTTTCCATTCTTATCTTATATAGGACTCAACCCACCCAACAACATAGTCTTAGAGATCGATGATGAAGGCGCGCGGTAAGATCAATCTACTAAATGGAAATAGATGAGCTGGTTAGCACAAAATTGTTTGCGCCAAGATGGACCAAGAAACAATGAGGACTCCTAAGAAATCTACAATGGGTATAACGTCCTTTTCTTTTCCTCAAATATTCTATTTTCAGCATTGTTGTACTTTAGCCCATGAACTATCAAAACACTCAAATATATATTAAATTTTCAAGATTTTGAACATAAAATAAGCTAAAACATATCTTTTGAATGGATAAAATCACATTCATCAAAGCCGCGTGTGAGAGAGAGAGTAGGGTTGGGGTTAGGGTTAGGGAAAGAGAAAGACATAAGCGTGGTTGAATCTTCTATGGAATGATTCGAATACAATGGCGGCGACCAATTCAAGAGATGGAAACAGAGCTAAGATCAACACCAGTTCCACCATACTTCGCCATCCCCATTCCATTATTTCTCCTAAATCGTTAATCTTTCTCCCTCCCTTTGAAGAAGCAAAAGCAAACCCTAAAATTCGAATCCGGATGAATTAGGGCAGAGAAATGGGATTACAGTGATCGAAGACAGGATAAACCGATTTGAGAGATGAAACCGGGCGGAATAGAGATTGTTTGTTGAGAGAAACCAGAGACGACGACAGAGAGAAAAGGGGAAGATAGAGAAAACGGGAAGAGAGAGAAACGATTTGCGTTGATTGAAAGTTCAAAGAGAGGCTAGATCGAAACAAAGATCCATTGAAGAGAGCTCTTCGTCATCGATTGATAGTTGAGACTGAGAGAAACCAGAGATGATGACAAGTCACGGCGACGACATTTGCGACGACATTGAGAGAAACGGGAAGAGAGAGAAACGGGAAGAGAGAAACGATTTGGGAATATGAAATATCAAAGAGAGGCGCCTGAGGACATTAAGGTGTTATCTAGGGTTTGTTTAAATCAAAGGCCGAGATCAACTAGGTTTTTGAAGGGACTCGTCAGATCGCGGTTTGACGGTTCGGCTCATGGCTCGGTTTTGACGGTTCGGCTGTAATGGTTCAATTTCACGGTTTCAAATCGCGGTTCGGTCTCAAACAGTTCAAGTTCGATTTAGGAGTGTCAAACCCCAAGTCGAGTTGAACCACATGATTTGTTAATTTCTCAAATCGAACTAAACCACTTATGTCTAAAAATCGAACCAAATCACATGATTTGGCTCGATTCGACTCTAAACACGGTTTGAGCCGAACCGCTGAAAGCGTGAGCTTTTTTAGGGAACTACTTGGTTCCTAATTTAATTTGGACTTCTATTATGGTAAGAAGATTTTGGAACTTTCATGGAGATTTATAAGTATATTACTTTGACTAGGAATTGTAAATATAGTAAATATATTTTATTTATGTACATAGTTTTATATTAGGACTAACCTACTAATATTTTATTTCCTTGTGAGTGTGTTTATGTTTTGAAATAGGAAAAGGATTCTCACAAAGGAAGAGGTCGATTGCATGAAGATCTTCTCAATGGTGCACTATAAATACAAGGATTCAAAGACAAAGAGAAGCTACTTGGTTTTAGAGAGAAAAACACACATACTTCATAAAGATACGACTTTGTTAATTTTAGGTTGCGAGCTTACATCCGTAACTCACATCTAGGTTTTTATAAAGTTCTCTTGTT